>JAJJMA010238660.1:0-15312 GCA_023529015.1 Papaver nudicaule
GGGGTGTATTGGTAAAATCTTCACTATGGGGATTTTACCAACTACATTTTGGCGCTAGAAGAGGTCTGAACCTGTGATTTTCAAAAATTTTCTTCTTGTTTTCATGAAACTTGAGCTATTTTTGTGTGATATTGAAGTTTTTAAGTATTGGTTATGCTGTTCTGTTAGATAGAGGCCTAAACTTTCCATTTATGAAAGGCATAAGTGTGTTTAGTATTGTTCAAGGAGGCTGAACCTTAAAAGGTCTCGGTGATTAGGAAATATTGAATGTTTTTAACATGATTGAGGGCGTCTTAACAGCACTTGTATTGCTGGTGGTTTTTTAACCATAAATTTCTGCTTATAAGCATATTAGGTTGCTGTGTTATTTCGTGTGGTAATAAGATTCTCAAGCATAAGGTTATGCTGCTGTGTTTGAAGTTATGAGTATGTTTAGTGATGTTAAGGAGGCTGAACCTTACAAGGCTCTTCTGTTAGGAACTATGGAGTGTTTTGAGTATGATTACTGATGTCTTAGTAAACACATATGCTGCTGCTGGTGTTTAGCCATAAATACGCTGGTGAACCTGTTAGAATCTTCCTGTTATGAAAATTTGAAAGCATTGCTGTTGTTTATTCTTTACAAAACTTAGGGAAAAACTCTCCTGATTAAGATGTGTTGGATGTCATTAGGGTATTCTCAGTTGTGCTGGAGCACGTAATAAGGATTTTTTGTTTAGGATACTTGAAAACTCTTGTTTGCATGATAACTTCATACATGTCATTAGAAATCTAGGATGATGGTAGATTGTTATGTTAAAGATGATTCTTAGCAGATATATCTTATTCTATATGTCATAGTGTGATTGTGGATCAAAAGTGTTAGGAAAAGTTGTTAACAAAACTTTAGTGCCGTACAGATTTTGATCTTTGATATGAGTATGGTTCTCAAAATTTGGTGTTTTTAGGGTTTCAATGAGTTTTCAAAAGTTAGGGTTTTCTTCCAACTGCCGACAAGACTAGGTCATGCTCTGCAAATGTTGTTGTTGTCGCTCTGTGCTATTTTGTTTGTTTCCTACTTTGTCAGAAATTGTTCAACCGCCTCCACTAACGAATTTGGCATTTGCTAACAGTCAAGCTAGCTTAATACTGTCAGGAAGTGCTTTTGTTGTTTTCTACACAGGATACTAAAATGGCGACTAAGCGGAAAGGAGGTACAGCGTCAACAAGTAAAGCTTCGAAATTTCCCATACCCACTGAGCCTGTTCCCCTTCCTAATCGACACAACTTGAGAAGTTCGGCGGTACAACTGCTAGGTTTTGCACATGATTTCTTCTTGAGTGGCAATGCAAATCAGCGGTCAACAACACCACAGCAGGTGATTCATCAACAACAATCAACAGTACCACAGCCAGTAAGTCAGCAGCAACAGCCAATGGCGCCGACACCAGAACAACAACAGACAACAACAATGCAGTCAGCAGTACCTTCACAACAAACAGCAGCAACACAGTCAGCGGTACCTCCGCAGCAGACAGCGGCTATGGACACTGTTATGATACAAGACATAACGCACTTGGAAGGAATACCAGAAGAGGATGAGGAAGAAGAAGTTCCAGTACAAAGTAAAGGAAAAGCAGTGGATGACGGCACCATCAAAGAAACAGCAATTCCCGGCGAGACGTCTCATGCAGTTGAAGGGTTATCAAGAGTAGTAGCTGGCAACCTCAACTCTAATGGGTTACCATCGAGAGTAGACGGCAACACCTCAAAAGAGATAGGGGGCAGCAGTAGAATGGTAGCAGCTGTGGGAGCATCAAGAACGGCGCCAATAACAGTATCAGAGGGAAAATCCACTAGCGCTACTGAAGAATTGCTAAAGAAGTTCTTTGAACAGAGCACCATAAATCAAGCTCAGATGCAGTTGCAAATGCAAAGACAGATGGACATTATCCTTCAGAGCAACTTACAATTGGCAGAACAGCATAGGCAATTAATGGAAAGTCGAAGCAGAAGCCGCTCAACTCATACAGTGCACAAACATCAAAAGAGCAGATCTGCAAGGCCAGAGGTGGCAGCATCTACAGCGAAAAAAGAAGAAGGAAGTAAGAGGTCTGGGAAATCTAATCGCGGTGAAGAAAGTTACGCTGACTCGGGCAAGTTGGAAGATATACAAGAGTACATCTCAAAAAGATTACGCCGTATGGAAAAGAAGATAGAAGAAGCTGTCGGTCAGACAAAAGATGATAAATTAAAGAAGGCAATCTTAGAAGCAAAAAAGACACCATTTGTAGATGACATCACATATGGGTATGTATCCAGGAAGTTTAGTATGCCGACTTTCACGTCAATCTTCGACGGTACAGGAGATCCTACATTGCACTTACAGTGCTACAGAAGAGATTTAACAGCATGGACGGGCTCAGATCCAATAATGTGCATGTCGTTTGCCGCTGCTCTTAAAGATGAAGCTTTGGCTTGGTTCAGCGGTCTGAGTGAGAAGTCAATTGCGAAATACGCACAGTTGGAAGAGAAATTTATTGCAAACTACATTCAAAACAAGAGAGTGCGCCCTGGGGCAGAGAAATTGTTTAACAACAGGAAGAGACCTTCGGAAACGTGTAGAAGTTACATCATGAGGTGGAGAAAATTGTGTGGTGAGGTAGGTTCAGCGGTATCTGATAAAGAGAAGATGGGAGCATTTATTAGCGGTATGGAAACAACGGATCAGATGTTCCAGTCTTTATATTGGACGCCAGTAACAGACATAGGAGAATTGAGGGCAAGACAGAATGAGTGGTTGATATATGAGGAAATGCAAGAAGAAGAGGAGCGCCAGAAGAAAGAAAGGACAAAGCATGCTCACTCTATCAACAATTTGTCGCCAGAAGAACAAGAAGAAGCAAGAAAGGAATGGATTAGAAAGGAACACAAAAAATTGGAAGCAGAAGCAGCAACACCTTCAGCGGCTATTGTCCCACATCAGCAGCCACAAGAGCGTCAGCAGTATCAGCAGAATGGTAATCAACAGTGGCATCAAGGAAAAAGAGATACTTATGCAGGAAGAGATGATCAAGACAACAGAGGTAGATACGCCAACAATGATAGAAGAAATTACGGCGACAACAGAGGAGGATATGATAATCGGCGACAAGGGAATGGTGATAGAAGATTCAACAATGATAATCGAAGATTTGGCGATAGAAAGCCAGGATATCCAGATTTCCAAGACACCACACTGCCAAAGCTTCGTGTCACATATACTGATGCATTTGGACAGATAGAAAGCTCAGCATCAAGGAATGAAATACGCTATCCCTTTAACAGAGGCAATCCTGCGAACCCTATTTCCAACACTAGCCAATACTGCCAGTATCATCAGTTTCACGGCCACACCACCGAAAATTGCACAGGAGTTCAAAGAGAAGTTCATAGATTCATCCGTATGGGAAGATTTCAAGATTTCTTAGAATTACCCCCAGCGCCACCACTGGAGGTTCAGCCAGTCCAAGCAGTGCAGCCAAAGCCTGAAGTATTTGAGGTTGAAGTTCAGCGTGATTTGAAAGAGTTGAATTGTTTCTCAATTGTGCATTCAACAATCAGCAGAGATGAATTTCACAATAATGTAATGTCAAGAATTCACAAGAGGGATAGCAGCGGCAAAGAGATTTTCAGCGTCGCCGTCAAGAACAGCCCACTACTAGAATGGATGAAAAAGCCAGTCAGTTTTTCGGCGGTAGAGCTATCACCTGAGGCAAGAAGTCACTTGAACCCTTTGGTCCTTACTATCCAGATAGGAAAGTTCAAGGTTCCAAGAGTATTGGTAGATCCAGGGAGCTCTGTTGATATTCTCTTCAACTCAGCGTACCAAGCTATGGACTCTAAAGAAGAGCCAGTAGAGGCATTAGTTCCTTCGTCATATAGTATTTATGGATTTAATGGGATAGCATCCAAACCTAAAGGAGAAGTGAAGATGAAGGTTGTTACGACCAAAACGTTGATTATGGATACTACTTTCTGTGTTGTGGAGGTAGACTCGCCGTATGCAGCAATCCTCGGCAGACCATGGTTGCACAGCATCAAGGGAGTACCTTCTACTTATCATCAGCGGTTGCGATTTCCAACTCCAGAAGGGGTAGCTGAATACATTGGCGACTCATCAACAGCAGAGGCGTGTAATGAGGTAGACGTCAAGATGCGTGAAACTCGAAAGGCAAGGATAATTGAGAAAAAGAAGCAGACCAAAGAAGCAACTAAGGCTAAAGAAATAACTGAATTAGTCGCCGATCCCAAAAAGTACATTCTTTCGGTGAAGGAGGATGAGTCAGCGGCAGGTCCGTCAGCAGCACCTTTATAGCAATTAAAGGAACCTTCGCCTATGGGTGAACCAGATTTGCATTTCACAGCGGTAGAGCCTACAAGGGAAATCAACATAGGTGAAGAAGGTGCTCCTAAGATAGTAAAAATTGGTACCTTATTGAGTGAAGAAGAATCTCGGCGGTTAAAAGCTTTACTAAAAGAGTATGTGGATGTCTTTGCTTGGGGCATGAACGAGATGCCGGGTATTGATCCAAAAACTGCATGCCACAGGTTGGACATAGATCCAAGGATTAGGCCATTCAAACAGCGTCTAAGGAAGTTGGCACCGGCGTACAAGGAAGCGGTGGAGGCTGAGATTGATAAGATGAAAGCGTCAGGAATCATTAGACCAGTTCAATATCCGGAATGGATAGCTAATATGGTGGTAGTTCCTAAGAAGAATAAAGGGGTAAGAATATGTATTGACTTCAGCGACTTGAATAGGGCGTGTCCCAAAAATAGCTTTCCATTACCTAGCATAGATCAGACCGTTGACGCTACCTCTGGGCATGAATTGCTGTCTTTCATGGATGGTTATTCTGGATATAACCAAATACCGCTGGCGGAAGAGGATCAGCGTCATACAGCTTTTTTCTCTACCAAAGGTTTATTTTGCTACACTAGAATGTCGTTTGGTCTTAAGAATGCTGGCGCTACATACCAAAAGATGGCTCAAGATATGTTTGAGAAGTGGATAGGCAAAACCATGGAGGTATACGTCGATGACATGTTGGTCAAGAGCAAGAAAAAGAAGGATCATGTACAAGACTTGAAAGAAATTTTTGATCACATGAGAATAACTAAGTTAAAGATAAACCCAGCAAAGTGCGTATTTGGTGTTACATCTGGAAAGTTTTTGGGTTATGTTGTCACAAAGAAAGGGGTAGAGGCAGACCAGGCCAAAGTCAAAGCTGTTTTGGAAATGCCCTCGCCGGTAACTCTGAAGGATGTTATGCGCTTAAATGGTGTACTGGCGTCTCTTAACAGATTTATATCTCGATTCTCTGACAAGTGCAAATTATTTTTCCAAATGCTGAAGAAAGGAGAAAAGTTCAACTGGACAAAGGACCATGAGGAGGCTTTTCAGGGAATAAAGAAGTATTTAGCTACTTTGCCAGCTATTCAGCCGCCGGAACATGGAGAAGAACTAAGGGTCTACTTGGCGGCCACATCATCAGTGGTCAGTGCAGTCTTAGTGCGGACAAAAGGAGGAGAAACACCAATTTATTATATTAGTCGAACTCTACAGCCCGCTGAGAAGAATTATACTAAGATAGAGCAGCTAATACTAGCTCTGGTTTTCGCTACTAGCAGACTTCGCCCATATTTTCATGCTCATCCCATAACGGTGCTCACCAAAACTCCTATTGAAGCTATTCTTCATAGTTCTCAAAGAGCAGGGCGTATTGCAAAATGGAATGCTCAGATAGATCAGTTTGGCGTCAAATATGAAATAAGGACAGCTCAAAGGTCACAAGTTATCGCTGATTTCCTGGCGGACTTTCCCATTGAAGAAGAAGAAACTGAAGATATTCCATTTATGGAGAAGGAAGATCCAGATGAAGGAGTCCCAGACTTGCTGAAAAGAGATCCAAACCAGTGGGAAGTATATGTTGATGGCTCAGCTAATAAAGAAGGCAAAGGAATTGGCATAGTTTTTATCTCTCCAAAAGGTTCAAGGATAGTCCACTCATTCAGATTAGAGTTCCCAGCTACAAACAATGAGGCAGAATATGAAGCGGTGATACACGCCATGAGACTCATAATCGAAATGGACATCAGCAACATTCGTTTGACTAGTGATTCTCAGCTTGTCATTCGACAGATCTTAGGCAGATATGAAGCACATGATAGCTCGCTGAAGCAATATTTACAATTGGCAAGAGAATACGCTAACAAGATTACTGGCCTTGAATTTAGACACATATGCAGAAACGACAACAGACATGCTGATGCACTAGCATTTATCTCTTCAATGATGCCGGATCCAGAGGTGCCGGCAATAGCTATTGAAAGATTAAAGATGTCATCAATAGAAGGAAGAAGGCAGCAGGAGGTCCTGGCGGTAGATATTGATGAGTCAGCGGAAACAGATTGGAGAGTTCCTATCAGATACTACTTGGAGCATCTCACCACTCCTGGAAACAAACTTTTAGCGCACAAGGTTATCAGCAGGTCAAGAAATTATGAGCTAAGAGACGGCGTCCTATATAGAAGATCATTTGCTGGGCCACTATTGCGATGCGTATCAAGAGATGAAGGAAAGAAGCTGTTAAAGGAAATTCACGAAGGAGACTGTGGAAATCACAGCGGACAAAGAGCGTTGGCTCTAAAGGTAAAGATGCAAGGGTATTATTGGCCTTGGATGAATGGTGATTCTGCTGAATATGCTAAGCGGTGTAGGAATTGCCAGCTATATGCAAACAAAATAAAAGCGCCAGCAGTCTCGTTAAATTCAGTATTAAGCCCTTGGCCCTTTGCCAAGTGGGGGATTGACATCATTGGACCGCTGACACCAGGGTCGGGACAGCGTAAATATATTATCGTGGCAACAGATTATTTTACAAAATGGTGTGAAGCTAAGGCGCTCAGACAAAGAACAGGAAAATAAGTATTCACATTCATATGGGAAAATATATTCTGTCGTTTTGGTGTCCCAGCGGAAATTTGCACTGACAATGGGAAAGAATTGGTTGGCGAAAACATTGAAAACCTGTTGGCAACATATGGCGTTAAACTGGGAAAATCCACTCCTATCTATCCTCAAAGCAACGGGCAGGCGGAAGCCACCAACAAAACAATAGGAATGGGGCTAAAAAAGCGACTTGAGGGGCACAAGAAAGCATGGTGTGAGCATCTCCACAACGTCTTATGGTCTTACAGGACTACAATTAGAGAAGCAACTGGGGCATCTCCCTTCTTACTCACATTTGGTGCTGAGGCAGTGCTTCCATCAGAAGTTATGTTGCCAACAACAAAACACGAAGCTTGGGAGAAGAATCTCAACACAGACTTAATCTTGGCAAAACTAGATAACTTGGAAGAACAGCGGCTTATTGCTTTGACTCATATGGAGAATTACCACCGCCGTCTAGCCAGGGAATACAACAAGCGTGTAGTGAAAAGAGACTATCAGCCTGGCGACCTTGTGTTAAGAGAGATACCGCCGTATCAGAAGAAGAAAGGATGTAAGAAGCTGGAGCCTAATTGGGAAGGTCCATATGTTGTCAAGCGTGTAGCAGGTAGTGGAGCTTATGTGTTAGTTGATGAGCATGGAAAAGAACTTGAGCATCCATGGAATGCCAAGTTTATCAAGAGATTCTATCCATAAGAATATGTGTAAAAATCCGAAGTCTTGGGCGGGCATAATACCCAAGAAATCTTATTTTTGTAATCTGCAGTAAATAAGATCCGGGGATGTAGGTTTGCTTTATGCGCTGAACCCCGTTAACAAATTATTGCGTCATTACTTTTCACATACGGCGTCAAATACGCTGAGGCAAAATTGCCAAACAAAAATTCTACAAGGCTTATATAGCCACACGCTGAGGCAAATTTGCCAAACAAAAATTCTACAAGGCTTATATAGCCATGCGCTGAGGCAAATTTGCCAAAATAGTTTTATAAGGCTAAATAGCCGTCCGCTGAAAGTTGTATGCCGGTGTATATCGAAACACTTTAGATGTCTGACTAAGAGTAGTTCTGGCTAACTGGTGCATTAAAATGCCTGACGCGTTACTTGTTGATCTGTAAGTGCTGGCAGAAAAATATAAGACTCCCGGAGGCACTAACCACCCTCTTGGCAAACCTACCACTTATAATAGATCGCCGACGGGCACAAGTAACAATGTATAGCGAAAATGGGTGCGATGTGGCCAGAATGAATGCTGTCAGTTCATCACTAAACTAAAAAAGGATTCGATTATACCGGCGGAAACAAGCAAAGAGAATTATATATAACAAAATGCAAAAGGTAGACAAATGTCTACCAAAGTTCTTTCACAAAAAAGTGAGAAATACATCTATATCTCATGAATGACATAAAGCAAGTTAAATAAACTAGCTATTCAAAGTACATTTGATAGCTAAAAGATGAAACATTAATCTACTTGCATTCTGGGAGACTTCAAGGGTTGTCTACAACCATATTTGGATCCTTAGTAGAAGTGTCTTTGTCTTCTTCTTCAGCATTAGTGGAAGCTCCACCCTTTTCTTGGTTTGGATCATTAGCGTCTTGACGCTGATATTCAGGAGTATCTTGTTCATTGCCAACACTAGCATCTTTACCGCCATCGTGATGGGAATCATGAGTTTTTGGCTGCAAGTCTCTATCATCTTCGGCGTCTTCTTCTTCTCCAGCACTTTCATCTTCAGAATCTGAACCGCTGTGTATATGAATGGCATCTTCAGCATTACCTTCATCATCAGCGGCATTAGGGGTATTTTCCATGGTAGGTGGATCACGACCAGGAGCATAATCATCTGGAATATCCAAATTATGATCAGGGCAGAACTGTGCCAAATACATCTGGACAGCATAGAAACCGGCCATGCTAACATCAGAAGCATTTTGCTCTTCTAGGTCTTGAATAGACTTCTTGGTGACACGCAATTCAGATTTAAGGCCATCGTGCATACGTTGAAGCTTGGCAGACTTGGATGTTTCGTCATCAAACTTCACCTTGTAATCCTGGAGAGTTTTAACTTCATTTTCCAAGTTGGTAATCTTACCAGTACATTGCATGTTGTCAGTTTCGAGCGCATGCAATTTGTCCCCGCATGTCTGATGATCTTTTACTTGTCCCTCCAAATCAGCAATCTTGGCGGTACATCCGCTATGTTCCTTCAAAGTGGAGGTCTGCTCCTTTAGCTGGGACTCCAATTGCTTGTTCTTCTCTGAAAGAAAAGGAAAAGCATAGTGTTAGCGCTGAGGCAACGGCAAATTGCAAGTTACAGGGAAAAAGAAAATCCTAAAGAGCTACCTTCTAGACCGCTAACATATTCTTGGATACCCTTTTTAGCGGTACTTATTTCATCAAGTTTACTAAGAACTTCCTGGTCAGAGCAGGGACCAACGGCTTGTTTGATTTTCTGTCTAAGTATAGTATTTTCTTCATTCAGCTCCCTAGCACGATTACCATGAATTTGGGCGAAATCCTTATGGTGTTGAATTTCAGTTCTGGCGGTATCCCTTTCAGCGGTACGGCAAACCAATGTAGAAGATAGACGAGAAATGGTGGCTTCCTTCTCCTTTAGTTGAGAAGTCAGCTTCATGTGTTCCACATTCATTCTTTCTTTGGCTTTACGTTCCAATTCTGCTAAGCGGGAGGCGTTGTCCAGCTCATTCTTTTTCCATGCCACATCCGCTTCAGAAACTTTGAGCAAACGATCAAGATTTACGTTAAGATCAGTGATATTACGCAATTCTTGGCGGTACCACTTAACATCCCGACCCAAACTAACTAACATATTACGCTGTTTGTTGTTAGCACTAGTCAACTTACCAATCTCAGTTTCAGCCCGCTGAAGTCGACTACCAGGGTTTTGTTGGCGACCTTATAAGGGAAAGAGACTAGGCGTTGGGAAAAAGGGAAACAGAATAAAAAATCATTGTATGAAAGATAGAAAACAATTACTAACCTTGGAGTTCGTCAACTTTTTTCTTCTGTTGATTGTAATTGACCCAATGGCGATAGCTCTCTTTCTTTTCCGCAGCTAACTGGTCTTTCAAGGAAGCACGGGTTTCATCCACTTTAGCCTTTGCTTGGCGCAAATTATCCAGTTCTTGATTTAATTGGGCGTTCAATGTGATACCACCTAGATTGCGCTGGAAATCCTATAGAATGTAGGAGATTAGTAGAGTTAGAAGAGAAATCTAGAATAAAGACATAAAGATGAAGCTGAGGCAGTAATATTTACCATGACAGCAATGCAGAACTGTTCATAAGGAGTGAGATGAGAAACGGCGGTAGTAAGATCAGCGGGTTTCAGCGCTAACCCAGGTTCACTCAGTTTGCTCATTGACTCTAGATAAAGAGTATTAGAACCACTCTCATCCTGAGACAGCAATTTAGCAAAGAATTCCACTAGCTTGTTTGGCGGCAATTGAGTCTCTGCGGAAGAATTGCCAGCAGAAGGACAAGGCGGAATGTTAAGTGAGAGAAGGTGATGAAGAGCTGAGACAATATTGTTGGTAGCTGAGGCAGAGGCAGATCCAATTAGATTAGTTGACTGCTCAGGAGCATGTGTCTCAACAGTATTCTCATCAGCATTCATCTCAGCGGTTCCCTGCCCAGTGGTGGCAGTATTTGAAGTAGTGACTGCCGGAGTTATAGGAGCTTCTTCAAACACTTCGTCAGCATGACGCTCGTTAATAGACTTCACAGGTTGATCTTCAGAAACAGGATCATTGATGGTAGTAGGGTTGATGGTCTGATTACCACTCTTGGAAGCTCGAGACTTTTTCACTAGTACAATAGTTGGTTTTGGTCACGGTTGACTTTGTCACGGTGAATCCTTTAAACGTGACTAAATGTGTGCTTGTCTCGTACCAGTGTTAACACGTAACCACTATACATCTCTTCGGACACGGGGTTGCTTAACGCGTGTCCGTCCGCTATTAAGACAGTTGCATTAAAGTTTCCAAACTTGGTTCGTTTCCCACGATCGACCCTACTCATCTCCTAGTATCCCCTCTCTCTAGGCATGGCAGTTTGGAAACACACGATTAACATAGATACAATCTGGAATTTCTTTCCTCTGGAATCTCTACTGATATATCAAGTGTATATTCCAAGAATCTCAGAAGAAAAAAAATTGTTCTTCTTCTCACGATTTTACACATTGATAATTAGGGTTTTGTCATTTTGCTGCAATTCCTTCTGTCAAGTTAAAATTGTCCTCATGAGTTACTCCATTATGTTCTTAATATTGGTGATAAAGAAGCTAATAAATGCGAAATCTTATTTTGTGGGTTTAATTTGAAATCGTTTTCGGTAAAATCTTCCTCATCGATGTCCAAAACTCAGCGGTAAGCCCAGATTTTTCCCTTTAACTCACCATTTTCTTTTAGATCTGACTTATTTCTCATTATTACTTCGATTTACTTTTTTAGGGTTTGATATTTTAGCTTCTGTATTTCTTTGACACGACTTTAAGGTCTTTTATAAAACAACAAGTCTTTCTATCTCTATCTTTCAAGGTAACTACGAGTATTTCATTCACAGGTCTACAGAGGCTTCTATAACTGCGATTTTGGGGCCTTTTTCTTTGTGAGTTTAGGTTATCTCTATCAAAAGTGATTTTTATAATAAATTGGGTGTTTTCTTATGGATTTAGGGCAAACCATTTTGATGGTGAACTGATTTAGGGCAAACAATAATTGATTAAGTTCAAGCGGCTTGGGTTTTTACCTGGTGCGAGTATGAAGTCGACTCATTTTCGGTTAATAGATGTAATAATTAATTTGCGCAATTTTGAAATCAGTGAATTTTCTTTATATTTTAGGGTTTTCTTCTTTGGAATCATGGTAATTTATTGTTCTAATTTTGATTATCTTTGAATTGAAGAATAGGTACCCTAAGATAAGCATTACTAGAGTGTGAGAGATCCATGTTTCTCCCTTTTATGTGGTAACTCGTTGTGCTTAAGATTGTGATACCTTAGGCATATTTGTCTCATCAATGTATGTTGAAA
Source organism: Papaver nudicaule (assembly GCA_023529015.1). Taxonomy (NCBI): domain Eukaryota; kingdom Viridiplantae; phylum Streptophyta; class Magnoliopsida; order Ranunculales; family Papaveraceae; genus Papaver; species Papaver nudicaule. The sequence continues at coordinate 12,034 of JAJJMA010238660.1, forward strand.
CCCTGTTCAGGGTATAAAATGAAGGAGATGACTGGTAGCGATATCTTTGTTGGAGCTGGTGAAAATGGTGGAGAAGAAGCTGGGACTGCCATCCAGACTCCTAACGAAACAGGTTTACGTGTTTACCAGGTATCTTTATTTTCTTTATCCATGAAATGCTTTTTTCTTACAATCTGTTAATACCTCTGCTCACTGTTTGACCAATCAGCAAGCTGTAAGCGGAATTAGCCAGATCTCATTCAGTGTTGATGAGAGTGTCTCGCCTAAGAAGCCTACTTCTCATGCTGAGGTTGCAAAACAGCGAGAATTAAGTGGGACATTGGAAACTGAGTTAGACATGAAATTAGGTGTATTATCATCCAAAATAAAGTGGCAGGAGCTTCGTGGTCATGACATCTTTGGCCCTCCTCCAGAGATTCCGATACGACAATTGGATGCACGTGCTTTGGCATTGAATGGAAGCATAAACATGTGAGAATTTGAACCAACAAAGGTAAGCACATCTTTCACAGTCTCTCATTTTTATATTTATATAGTGTAGCCGAGTAAGTTTATGGGATGATTGGTCTTGGCATTCGACATGTCACTCTTTCCATAGTTATACTATTGAGATTTGAGGGAAGGCTGAACCCCTCAGAGAAACTCAGCACTAACTTATTCGATATACAGATTAAATATGTTTTTTATTAGAGACTCCAAAACAAATTTTCCAGTACCCTGAATAAGATCCGAAAATTCGAATATTATATGTGACTTTCTTGAACTATGATGAGCCAAATGCGGCCAGTCCTTGAGCAATATTTTTATGTGCAAGGTAAGTTAGTTTATGTGTTACAACGACACGGCAAATTTCATTTTTTTGGCGTACTCATATGTATGGACACCGACACCCGTACCAATACTTCTAATACGGCTGAGTTACAGGAGAAAAAACAAAAAATACAAAATTGAAACTAACCAATGCTGGTCAGGGTATTTTTCCTGAAAGGTTCTCATGTTGTTAACTTCTAAACATCTACATATTTGATGATCTCGAGACTTGTAGCTAGTAATGCATATGTGAATTTAACCATTGGTTAGCCTGAACGAATATTAGTGGTGTTTAGATCCAGAACTGTGTTGATATTATTGTATTAGCAGTATAATCTATGATTCAATTTTTATTAATTTTATTTGTACTCGCTGCTGAGATGAGCAAGAGCGATGAAGTTGATCTTGAAGACTATGTATTTGGCATTGATAAACTGTTGTAGTGGACTTGTGGTATCCTTAATACACCTCGAGGAAGATATAAATTGGTTGGCTCTATATGTACTAAAATTTCATATTGCATTTGTAGATCCCAGAACATTTGCTTGTGAAGTTACATCTTTTGGAAGGCTAAAAATGTTGGTGAATCTACATTGTTTGATCGCCTTGTTATGGTAACCTGTTTTCAGTATCTCCCAAATTATAATTTTCCTTAAAATATTCATCCAAGTACAGATGGGTTGGCTTATAGACTTGGTAACAATGATAAGGTATTTGCAGGGGTTGTCACTGTCTCCAACACTAGTACAAAAATAGGCTTAGGTGACAGTTTAAAACTGTCACCAAAATAATTATATGACAGTTTTTAAAAAACTTATGGCCTGTCATATAAGCCCCTGTCACCAAAGATCTTATAAAAACTGTCACCGAATCATTCCTATAAGGTAACAGTTTTTTCATAAACATGTCATTGTTAAAAACTTACGATGACATTTTTTAAACGAAACAGTCATCAGGAATTAAATGGGTGACAGTTTTCTTCACAAAACTGCCATTGTTACCAAATTACACAACATTTTTTATATAAAACTGTCATAAAAAACCTTACCATGTGACAGATTTTTTGTTAAAACTGTCATCTAACACCCCTTAATGTGACGTTTTCCATCCTCATAATGCCTTGTGGAGTTGAACTATATCAAAGTAACAATAAACGAACTTTCAATTGACATCAACCTCAATTTTATTTATTTAATAAGTAAAGTTATACAAAGCTAGAAATGCTAAACAAAATGTATGACATAACTCAACAGATCTTCACATACAAGTATTAGTACTGAGGCTACTGACTTAAAAAAATTAAAAAATATATCGACAACCATGTCCATTTTCTCGTCCAGCTGATCAAGCTGACCTTCTCCTTGAACTATGTTGATCCTTTACTGAGTCTCCCAAGCTCCTTTCTCTTCAGAAGATTTAACAGACTTTAGCTCATCTAATCTATCTAGCTCTTCATGTTTCGACTGTGACGCAACCTTTAATGAATCAAGTTGTTTCTCTATATATACATATAGTTCATTAACCTCTGCTCCCCTGTTCGAAACAGACACTAGTTACTACACTAAACCCAATAAAAGTGTGGACATCAAGACAGTGTAAACAAATGATTGAATATCATAACCCATCATTGTTGTTTGAAGCGAATTATCCATCGTTATCATTCATAGCAATACAAACTCACCTCCACAAAAATTTATATACTTCATGAAGAGCCCATCAATGGTTGTCTGAAGAAGCGCATCTGAACTCCGATCAAGTCCATGAGAAGCCACCTGCCATGCAAAAGAAATGTTGTAATACTTGACATAAACAAGAAAATTCAATGCGAAACAGATATACTAAGTGTATTCTATTATCTGCCAATACATGAAACTGAAACTTTACCATATTGGTCAAAGTGGCAAAACGTTCCTCATTCAGATACACTGGTTTTCCCCGATGCATTTATATATCCTGTAATACATAGCCATTCATATTGCATGACCACGACAACGAACATAAAAACCATTAGCCAAGAATAGCAGCAAAAACTTAAAACAATAAATGGTGCTATTTATAAAAACCGAACGTCTTTCTTAGAAGTACAATCCACATAACAAAGTGTCTAATGGCACATAGACTTGAATAAGATAGGAATTACACCACAAGTGTTATTCTTTTGAAAGGATTTTATCCTAAATGGGATTTATTTATTTCACTATTATATTGAAAAATGATAAATAGCAAGTGATTCCACAAAACTAGCTTGACAATCATGCCTTTTCATCACAAACACAATTACTGTACCTCTTCACCGGATGGGGCAACAATTACCAGTATAATGAAAGTTGCAGTACCAACATTCCTATTCCTCAGTAGTTCAATACATGCTTGTGCTGTTTCATATGTTTCCACCACACTATAGTCGAGCCAGGCACAAGCTGTTCACATAGTGCACCATTTCAAGATCATTCGGCGTTTAAGAGTTCT
>JAJJMA010238670.1:0-11446 GCA_023529015.1 Papaver nudicaule
GGGTTCTCAGATACCCACATAGCTAACAGTCGCAACTGAATTGTTCATACATTATCCCAAACACGCAGTGTGCACATTTCTGGTGAAGCGGATGTCAACTTTGTTGGTAATTACCTACGCCGATAATAGCTCCTTCCCTGCAATTATTCAACAATATACAACAGCTAACACATCTCGTTCAATCTAAACTCTGAAACCTCTGAAGTTTTTTCGTATCGAGATTGGCAGCAACACACACAACTCCCCTGTATTCTCAGTAATGACTGAATTGACATAACCCACTCGAACCCATTTTTCTTCTCCTTCTCGGCTTCTGAAAACAGTCCCTTAATCCCCTTCATTAATCACCTTATTGCAACAGAAACAGATTTTCCGTTATTGCTCAAACGACAGAATAACTTTTGACTGATCCATCCCAGTTCTTGTTCATAGACTGCCCTCTAAGAAATTTAGTTCCGACAGATTTTTCCGACTGGTTTTAATTTGTTCCGTGCCACAGCATAATCTCAGCCGTGTGATCAACCTCAAGATGGACGATCTGTATTACACATAAACTAAAATTATATCTCGGCCGCACGATTCCTTTATAGACGGCGGGGATTACTTAAGACAAAGGCTATGTCTCCTTATTATATAGATTATCATAATTATATTATTTATTACTACCTAAGATATCAACATAAAGAACAAAATTCAAGCACTAAGAAAACAATACCTGAAAATCTATGTTACCTGTTAGCTTTTATGAGTCCGCTCATACGAAGACGAGTACATTAACCATTTTGCCTGCAACAATCCAATCCACAGAAGCAAGCTTGATAAGCTTAATCCACTCAAGATCCGGTGTTGTGGGAAATTTCTCGGTACACTCATTTGGATTCCCAGGTTTCTTGAAGAGTTCTGATTTCAACTATTTCAATTTAAGCCTGTCCTCCTGAAATCAGCGAGAAAAAAAGCGATCGGTAAACAAAAATGAAATCTGGAATAATCAACAAAAATGAAATCAGAAATTAAGAACATACCAAAACTATAGCATATGTCTACCCATTTTCCGAATCAGCCCAAACCGATCCATTGATTATCAAGATCGGTATATTTTTTTTTCTTCTTCTTTTTGGTCTTCTTCTTCTTTAGCAGCAGAAACAACCAAAATCTTCTTCCTGCTTCACCTTCCATATCTCCCAGTTTGCTGATCTATCTACGCATTTGGATGTTTAGGGTTTCCGGTTTCCAATTTGAGTTGAGATCTGAGATAACAAGGACTCCCAGTCTTGTTGATTTTATATCCGCCATTTAACTAGATGATAAGGGGCACCTTATCTATTCTTCTGAACAAAAACCATAGAAAGTGTCATCTTCTTTTGGAGAGTTAATGATACCCTCATTATGTTATTGTGCAAATTACTGTGTGCAACTTCACACTATTGAGATGTCATCTCCAAGACGGCCCCAACCACACACTCTTGGATGAAGGTGTCCCCCTGCAAAACATGCATCTACAATTTGTACATGAATTCAAATAACGATCTTGGTATTATTTTGTGAGTGGCCCAACTACCAAAATAGAGATGGATATAAAACCTACATGGACATGCTAATCTTCAGTTCATAGAACATAATCAAATTGGCATTGATCTAGGATCGAGCTCCCAACTACCATATTTGCTTCTGTCAACTTGAGAGCAGGAGTTTAATGCGAGAACCTATACAATTCAGTCCATGGTATAGCCAACGCAAAAGTTTCAAGCCCCTCTTTTTCTTTAGCATTAGATACCGTTTTAAAACCTGTAACACACTGCAAAACAAAAACGATTTTCCAACAATAATTGAACACAGAAGTTGTATCTTGCAAGATTGCACCAGGTGCAAGCTTAAAATGTTTCATAGCACACTGGCATTCCCTTGCCAACCCATGGAATAACGCCCCTTGGTGGATTACAGGCAATTACAGGCAATTTGAAAAGTGGATAAGATTCAACACTCTCTATCAGAGCATAGTTCTTGGCAACTCATTCAATTTACAATAAGCAACCCATATCTGACCAGACTTAAACTTCTCATAGGATCGTTCATCGTCGAAGTTGCAAAAATCAATCTCTAGTTTTTCAAAAATCTTCCAAGGAGAAGGTGATGAAGGGATTTCCTCGTGTGCACTTAAAAATTTGTCGTTCGATCTGTGAGAATTTGCATTGAGAAAGAAAATGAGAAGCAGAGAAGAGGCAGAAAAGGAGAGGATAGGGTTGAGTTTTGTAAATAAAAGAAATGGGTAAAACAAAATATAAATCCAGAATATCTAATTTTCGGTAAAAAAAAACAAAATAGCCCCTGCATGCGCAACAGTAGTCAACGTTGCCTTAACTTTGCTTAACTAATTAAAAAAATAATCATATTTAGAGCAACATTTTTAACGCTGCGCAACGTTAATAGACGTTGCCAAGGGCGCAACGTTAATAGACGTTGCAGATGGGAAAAAAAAAAACGTTGTAAATCGGGCCAGATGGCGTAGTGAGAGATCAATTAGGCACCATATACAGTGTCATCATTCCTCTGCCCCTTGATCACCTGGTGGTTTTGTTGGATCCTTTACGCATTCTCTGGACTTTTTGCCAACATCATGCCCTGATTAGCAATAGTCAGAGACGATGAAAATTGCTCATTCATTGAAGTGGTTGTGGAGATTTAAGAACTAACTCGGACGTTTCTTGACCGAGTTGGCTCAGTTAATAACCACAGTCAAAGTCCTAGTGACATGGAAATTTTCAATAAACGAATTGGTAAGCTCATCCGTACCTTTACTTCTAAACATGATTTTATGCCATGTTTTATTGATCGAAAAAGCCAATGTAGTAGGTGCATTTACCCTACGGATATGGCACTGGACACAGCACTAGTCCCATAAGTCAGTTCTGTGGTTGGAAAAACCCATTTGAATCTTTTCCTATGGGCCTCCGAGTAAGTATCATTTCCTAACTAAGAGGCAAAGTAAGTATCATTGTGTTGTCGGTTGCTTAGCCTTGTGCTGTTTAAGTGTGTGTATATATGTTAGGGTTTCATTGCTGCTCTCAATTCAATCTCTTCCGTTGTTTCTTGTGCCGCCATCTCAAACTACAAGCCACCACCATGACCATCACCACAAAATCAAATCATGGGATCTGATGTTGATGATTTTCAACAACAACAAAAAAATATCACACAATGATCTCTTCTCTCAGGCATAACTTATGAATCCAAATTAATTCTCTCCTTTTATGTTCTCCTATGTTTTTTTCTTCAAACTACCAGTGCCCTTGATTTTATGCAAAAATAAACGGGTGAACTGACTTCAAAGTGTAGGTGTTGAATTAGTTTAAGAAGCTGGATCTGTCTAACTTAGGCTCATAACATTCAAAACAACATGATGGAGGCGCTGATGAAACTAATGGCTTATAATTTGATGTTTCATTTTTCTTCTTATTTTTGATTTTTGACTTTTTTAAGTTGTATTAATTACTGTAAACTTCTTAATCTATAGTAGAATTTTCAGTGTTTGATGGTAAGAGTGAGTCACGAAATAACCTTGTTTTGTGATGAATGATACCGACTGATACAGTTTTGTTTTGACTACCAATTATTGTAAACTTCTTAACTTATCAGTCGATCATGGCTAAGTAGTACTTCCAGTGTTATATGTTCTCACTTTCCAGTCTTAAGGAAAAAAGTTGAGATTTTCTTTGGCAAATTTAGATCTGCAAAAGAGGGAATTATCCAAATCCGATCCACTATAGTAGTAGACTGTAGTAATTATACAATCCAACTTGGATCCAATAATGTATGGTTGCTCCAGAGGATGAGCAGTTACCACAAGATTCTAAGCCAAGTGCTCAAACTTGCACATCCAACTGAATATTCCTTCCTATGCAACGATGCAGCGCCTTACCAAGAGGACCTTGCTTAGGCTTCATTTTTAGCTGGAGAATGCAGTTCACTCCATATTTATGGAATTGGAGCTGTAACCTTCGTCAAATGAATGACATTGTAGTGAATTTCAGACTTTTGTTACTGGCTGCAGTTTCAAAGCCTTGAGAGTTTAGACCTTTGCTTTATTTTCATTTGGAAATCATGTAATTGTTAGTTCAAAAATCATCTAACAATAATAGTTAAGAGCATATTGGTTGTGCAAGTGGTTACTCTTGCACCCATAATACGGAGCGCTTTGGCCAATCAACCCTACTGAGTTCACTCTGTCCGCAGTTTGCTCCTCGTGAAGTGAAAAGATGGTGCCAAGTCTTGATGATACGAGAAGTGACAATATGGTGGCAATTCTTGAAGGTTCGAAACGGACCGCATCAGGTACATTAGATGACTCATACTCTTCCTCTGTTTGAAGGATCTTAAATTTCAAGTCATATCCTACTAATGCACAAGTATTAACAAGGCCTAACACAACAATCGATTTAATTTGAATCAAAATGAGAAGCTAGCTGTTTGCATTCTCACAGTTAGATAGAACCCTCATTCTTCGGTTTGGCTCTTAGTTTGAAACCGAAATATAAAGTGCTCTACGGGCATGTCATTGGACACAACACCACTAATTCTAGTAAGGAACTTTAGTCCTAAATTAGCCCAGCAGGCTTTGGTGCTGCTAGCTAGAGGAGTTACGGTGTCCAGATCCAATGATCCATAGTCAAATGGTATCGTTGGATAACCACTTGAATCTTTTCATGTGTGACTCCGATTATTATTATATAATGCCATCACACTAGTAGTATCAATGAAAGCACAAAATGATGTCTGCTGACTAATAATTATTTTGCAAATTCCAGCTCCAGTGACATGAAATTTAATGCCATAATAAATGTCGATGGTCATTAACCTACCTGTTGCCATGATTGTCCGGAATCCTAACAGGCCCGGTAACAAAGAAAAAGCACGCAAATTTGACATCTTTGTCGGTTGCTTAGCCTTGGTCTATTTAAGTATCTCTTATTTCTTTTTAGGGTTTTGTTGCTCCTAGTTCTTATTTCTTATTTACTCTTCTCCCTTATCTACCTTGGGCCGCCGTCTCAAACTACACGCCACCACCACCACTACCAGAAAACCAAATCAACTAATGGCATCTGATGTTGAGGATCAACAACAACAACAAGATATCACACAATGATTTCTTCTCTCCAACATATAATTTATATCGGCAATTTGTTTCATATTCGTGAGCAGACAGACTACCTTTGTCTTCTTGTTTTCTAGAAATTTTATTGAAGAAAGAAGAATTTACAAAGTCTACCGGTGGTAGAGTAAGAGCAAGGCAAAATTACATGAAAATAGTATTTCAATCCCTAAGTATAGTGTTTGAGAAATTCAAATGAACTTGCTTTCCCGCTGCAGCAGCCCAATGGTGAACTATTGATCTTGCTCCAATACCAAGTTCCAAGTCTGTTTTGAGTTGATAATGGTGGAGACGTTGATGAAAGCAAGTGGTTTATTATTTCATTTTTCTACTTTATTTTGATACAAGGTCTTGTATGCCCGTGCAAATGCACGGGCTAGGTTACCGTCCTGAGTCCAAACCGTTTATTAGTTAAATCATGTGTTTGGTGTGAAATTCAATCTAGTCGTACACACTGTACAGAATATACGCTTTCCCCCAAAACTATTAGATGCACAGTACCACACTTTCAGGATTCATGAGAATCTATGTCCGGTCCTAGTGGCTTGTATTTTTTGTACTTCTGGCATTGGTCATCAAGCTTCACCAAAAAAATTAGCACCAATGAAATGCCAATCAATTTAATTGATATTGAAAACTTAAGGACGCATTTGGTTTGAGCGAGTGCAAAAGCGACTGATATTATAATAACCGAAAGATTGTACAGTGGATCATACCCTCATGAAGTCTCAAAAAATAAGTCTTGGGTTTGGATCCCCATACCTTAGAAGGAAGAATACACAAACATATAAAATCATGCAAACGTTCGATTTCAACACTATGAAGTACCCACTTCACATAAGCAAAAGAAATTAAGCAGCAAAAACTGAACTATGGGAACTTTAGTCTCTGAGATATGTGGATACGGTTTGGAAAGACAATGATGGCAGACCTTAGGTTTGATTCTTACTTGAAAACTTCGCTCTCTCTTGACTCCTATCGGAGCCACCCCTGCTTTGAATTTGTTTGGATCTTCCATGTACCTTGGTGAACAAAAGTTAAGTAATAGTATGTGAATACTCAGAAGATGATTACAGTCTTGGTAACTTGGTCCGTCCATAAAAAGCAGTGAAATGTACAAAGAAAAGTTATTGAACTCAAACTGTGTCGAGTGATAGAATCAAACTAACTACAGTAAGTAAAGTTAATCTAAGATGTTCCTAGGCAGAATATATCTCAGAACAAAATATTGGGACATGAGATATGATAAAAAGTTTGAGATTTTCATGCCCAAAAGTCTTAAAGTAGGGAACGAAGAGAAACTTAAGTAAAGACGTGTCTTTTCATAGGGAATGGGCTAGATGATTTTTCACCCTTCATGGCCTTCTAATCAACAACCGTCTAAGTTGTCAGTGATTCTACTAATCCAGACATGAAGGTTATCATCATATTATATCTGCTGACATCGATCTTTGAGATCCTCGGATGCTTACAAACTTAATAGGGTATTAGATTGCTCCATCAACATCAAAAAACAACCTGCGCATGGAGAGTTGTCTAACAAACCTTCGTGAAATTCCAGCAACTGCACTCTTTGTCTCGTCGTAAACTTTAAAATAGGCATCATAAACATTAAGTTTTCGAGTTAAGATCAAAATGCTTAAATGCATACCTTGAATAATAACCTGAAACAGTGTATTAAGTATCATCGAAGGGATTTTCCATTAAATTATTTTCGACTAACTGATTATGGCTTGTGATATGATATGTTTAACTATTTAGAGTTTGTGACGTCGGAGACTTGGAGGAATTTGAATGTTGGAGGTGGGCTGGAAAGGAACAAACGTGAAGTACGAAATTTGAAGTAATCGAAATGGGTACAAAACTGGAGCTCTTAATGAAGGATTGAAATATAACTATATTAAGACGTGTGACTTTCTTGCCATTTCTGACACTGATTTCCAACCTGATCCTGATTCAAATCATCCAAATTCAGCAAAGAAGACCGCCGTCAAAGACCTGAAATACACATTTTATCAAACACGTTATGAGCATAATTTGTAACCCCAAACATCAACTATTTCATTCCCATTCAATGCATTTTTAGCAAGTAAAAACAATATCCAGTTTCAAAACTTCTTACCAAACACCGACTGCAGACAGAGACGATATGAAATTCGCTTTTGATAATTACAATTAATTATGCACCGAAAGTTCCAATGCACTACAAAAAGGAGTTATCATGAAGTCAGAATTTAACGAAAAACTACCTTTTCTGATGCTGCCTTTTCTGTTCTTATATTGAGTAGGCAGAAACGATAGTATACCACACTTGTATGCATAACTTTTTCGGTCAAATAAGTGCAAGCTAAGAACACAACAATTAGGATGGATCAGAAATGGTATACAGTTTGATGGCGGTGAAGAGGGGTTCCTTGCATAATTGGAGTGTTGTGTGTTCGGCAAATATTTATGCACTTGAATAGTCGCGTCGGTATATCCAAAAGGCATGTGAAGACCATCTTATCGGTTCATATACCATGTTATGATCATAGGTAATGTCTTTTGGTCAGAAGACGTATCTCTAAGTAAAACTGAATGCCTACACCGCTTCCTTATTTGAGAGAAAATATTGAGGGGGATTGTGGTGCCGACACATCAGCAAAAAAAGTTCTCCTTTATATATTAAGTATAGATTTGTAAGTGGTGGTATTATTGTAAACTCATATATAATTATCAATCGATCTCATGGCTGAGTAGTAGATTTTCCAGTGTGTTGTGTATGATCTTGTGTTGTAAAATGTTCTGACAATCCAGTGTTTTCTGAAGAAAAAAAAAGTTCAGAATTTATTTGGCAAATGTAGATCTGCAAAAGATCCAATTATCCAAATCCGATAAGTAAAATATTAGTTAAATGATCTAACTTAGACTATCCATTTGGAACTACTTGAAACTAATAGCATTGTAACGCTAACAATTTGGTTGGTAATGTCATCTCCATGTTGATCCAAACATCGGACACTCTTGGCTTGGTTATGTGAACCAACAGCTACCTAATTAAGTTATGAAAATAAGTTAAGAGAGATTGTCCAACCCATTCTCCATTTGTTGTTACAGAAAATCATATTTAGTTAGATCGATTGATGGCGGTAAGAGTCAGAAACGGAACAACATTGGTTTGTGATGAATGTGCAAGTTTGCGACAGTACGTACTAGAGCTTGTTTCAATTTGTATGCCCGGCCTGCAGGTCATATTAAACAAAGCTAACAACCAATGCAGTGCCCATCAGTTTCAAAAAAAAAAAAAAAAAAAAAAAAAAAAAAAGAAAGCCCCCCACCAAAAAAAAAAAAAAAAAAAAAAAAAAAACCAACGCAGTGCCCATCCAATACTGATAGACAGAGAACTAAAATGACCTCCATGCAATTGCTTGTCTTTCACGAGGCCTTTTTTTTGTTGAATTGAACAGAAACTTCTCAAATTGAAATTGTCACCGAAAGGGTTCATTAAGAAATTCACCACTGCGAATGGTGAATTTCTCATTTGTTTGAAGCAGAAAATAAATGAACATTTGCTTGTAATCATAAGCAGTATAGTGATTATTATTTCTCATTTGTGTAACCATATAATGCACTTGGTGTGGAAAAATATATGCTTTGCACAGCATAAACATTGGCTTAAATTCAAGGGGGGCCCTGTGATCCCAATCAGATTGCACCAAAAAATTTATACAATGGTTCTAAAGAGACTGTACAAAAAAGTTCTTTAGAAACGGACTTATGATTCGTGAAGTACTTTTATACGGTTTATTGTGCTCAATTACGACGAAACAAACCCAATTTTTATATTGGGCTCAATGCTCATGCACCTGAAATTCACCAAAACGGGCTAAACTCAAATACCTCTTGGACAAGCTCCAACAAAAAAAATGAGCTGATTTTGGCGCTGCATACTTTACTTTGGCGCTTCAAAGGGTGACAAAATAGGGTCATCGGGAATCAAAACCAAAAACCCCTTATAAAAATGGACAGTTTTACCCTTATAAAATAGGCTAACAAACAACCATGTTCTTCTCCTCCTTCACTACCAACGCCACCACCACCCCGCCACCACCCCTGATAATAGCTCCGCCACCACCATCGCAGCCCTAAAACCCATTCTTCTTCTCTGAATTACCAGTGACGATAAACCATAACCACTTCTGATCTCCCTCAAATTAGGATCTCCCTCAAACCATAAACAATTTTGAACAAACCCCATGTTTTCAATCATGTTTTCATTGTTTTTTAGGTTAGAATCATCGATTTGGGGCTGTTTTTTTCGCACCAGTTGGTTTTACGGTTTGGATTTCATATGAAACCGAGGCGTAAACTAGTTTTTACGTCTTGTGATTCTTCATGAAGTAAGGCGTAAACGATTTTACGCCTTGCAAACCAAGGCGTAAAAGATGCCCTAGTTTTGCCCTAGAATGTTTTACGCCTACCAAACCAAGGCGTAAACATTTTGGAATGTGCTCACAAAAATGTGAACCGTAAACATCAAAACCAAACCGTAAAAAAAAAAAAAATGCAACCAAACCGTAAAACAAAATATTGGGGCATGAATAATGAATTGGGGCGTCAAAACCAAACCGTAAAAAAAAAAAATGCAACCAAGCCGTAAACCATTGAATTGGGGCGTAAAAAATGAATTGGGGCGTCAAAACCAAACCGTAAAAAAAAAAAAAAATGCAACCAAGCCGTAAACCATTGAATTAGGGCGTAAAAAATGAATTGGGGCATAACAACATCAAAACCAAGGCGTAAAAACTGAATTTAACGCCCCAATTGGGGCGTAGAACATATTTTGGGGCGTAAAACATATTTTTGGGGCGTAAAATTTTGGGCCGTAAAACATATTTTTTGGGGCGTAAATTTTTTTACGCCCAAAAAATAAACCGTAATTTTTTCCTTCCATTTTGCTCACACAAAACCAAGCCGTAACTAGGCCAATTGGGGTGTAAAACATATTTTTGGGGCTAAAATTTTGGGGCGTAAAACATATTTTTTGGGGCGTAAATTTTATTTTTGAGGCGTAAAACATATTTTTGGGGCGTAAAACCTATTTTTGAGGCGTAAAACATATTTTTGGGGCGTAAATTTTTTTTTGGGCGTTTTTTTTTTTTTTTTGTGGCGGCGGCGACTGTCGGCAGTTAATTTTTATGGTGGTGGCGACAATTATTTTTGGTGATGATGTTAGTGGTGGCGGCAGTTGTAGTAGGTGGTGGGGGTGGTAAAAAGAATAGAGAAGAAAATTATATAGAAAGGTAGGGTTTTAATTTAAACCTAAATGTGTAAGGGTAATTTAGACTTTGCATACCTATTTAGACATCCCTTATAACTACCCTATGGATGGTTTTATTACTTCTTCTTCTTTGCGTCTGATCAAAGCCCGAGGAGGATTCAACGAAACCTAATTCAACGCATTCTCTTCCTAATCCCACCACCACTCCCAACACTCTAACCTAATTCAACGCATTCTCTTCCTAATCTCTCTATCATCGAAACGGTTCATTGTCATTGGGAAACTCTTCTGATTTCATCTTTCAAAATTTATTTTCTTTGTTTTTTCAGATCTAGTGTTGAATAGAAGAGTTTTGGGTGAAAACCCTAGTTCAGAAATTAGGGTCTGCGATGGTTAGGATTTTCAATTCGAGATTACTGCATGAAAACTCGTCATGCTCTCTTGGTTAACCATGACGATTTTTCATAAAATTCAAGAAATCAATTCTTTTGCTGTTGTGAAGGTTTTGTTTAATTGGGGGTTTTGGGTTCAATTGGGGGTTTTGGGTTCAATTTAGGAAGGAAACAGGGACGAGATGGGGGTATCAGTGCATCCACTGCTAAAAGATGGGGGTGTTAGTGCATCCACTGCTAGGTATATAATTTTGATTTCTGGTTAGCTAATTTGCGTTCAAGTTTGAATTTTATTATCGGTTGAATGCGAATTGAGGAATAATTTAGCCGTTTGAAATTATTGGTGCTATTTGGATGCAATTTGGTGAGTTTTGTAACTGTTTTGAGGAATTTCGGGATTTTGGTTTATTGTTGACAGTGCTGCTAAGCATTTGGAGTCTGCTAATACGATGTTTTCGTTCATATGGTGGATTATCGGATTCTATTGGGTATCTTCTGGTGGCCAAACATTGACTACTGATGCTCCTCAACTTTATTGGTTCGTATGAATATGGTTTTTGTTTTGAATGGAGTTGAATTTGAATGTCGTATTGGTATTGTTTCTAGCTGAGACGATTTCATTATGCAGGTTATGTATTGTATTTTTGG
>JAJJMA010238671.1:0-14254 GCA_023529015.1 Papaver nudicaule
TACGCCTTGGGTTCTGAGGCGTAAAACTAACTTTTTGGTTTCTCCAGTTTTTTTCGGTTTTTACGCCTTGGTTTCTGAGGCGTAAATCCTGAGTCTGAAAATTCAGAGGTACAGGAGATTACTTACGCCGTGCATATCCAAGGCGTAAAAATAACTTGGATTTTTTCCAGATTATTTCTGTTTTTACGCCTTGGTTTCTGAGGCGTAAATTGTTTTACGGTTTGGATTCTGGAGCGTAAAAAACGTTTACGCCTGTATTTTTGGATACAAACCAAGGCGTAAAAGCCTGTAAGCAATGCACAAAACAAGATAGTACATACAAAACAAACACAAATTCATTGCTTAAACAAACGAAAGTTATCCATTGTTCAAACCACAAAACAAACACAGAAAAGATGAGTTCAAACCACAAAACAAACAAACCACAAAACCATTTTCCATTGTTCATTTTGCTCGTTTGCCTCTTTTGTTCGATGAAGATGATGATGCACCACGACTTTTACCACCACCACGACCTCGACCTCGACCTCGGCCTTGAGCTTCATCAAAACCCTCATCTTCTTCCGTTGAAGATGGTGAAGCTTGTCTTCCTGGAGGCCCCCTCTTGTTTCTCGTTTTCCTCAACTCGTCAAAAACCCCTTGATGTTTGGGATCAAAGGCAATGTTTAACTGGTTCTGTATCACGCGTTGTTCTTCAACACTTAGCGTCTTACCACTTTGGATACATGGGGTAAGTCTAGAAGCTACCAATAAAACATTTTCCTTCTACACAATATAAACAAATTGACACACAATGTTAGACAACAATCAAGACGAGAAAATTTAAATCATGAGAAATCTATAAACATTTTACTTACGGCTTGTTTAAGCTTTTTCTTCAAGCTAGCAATCATTGGAGCCTCACTTGATGTGCTTGCAGTATTACGAGTGAGTCTGAGTCTTTCCTGTTCCTTTTGAATCGCCTCTGAGGCTCTAGGATCAATATTGATCAGCATGGGATGTCCAAACTTGTTAAACCACTCCAAGTATCCTTCCTCGACATCAACTATATTGGCTTCAAAGCTATCAATGTTCAAAGCAAGTTGGTAGTCGTCGGTTTCCCGTGCAGCCCAATGGTCAACTGATGGCTCGGGATCGTAAACCAATTTGCACTTGGAAGAATCAAGTTTGGAGTCTCGTTTCTGCAACACGAACTTTTCTTCCCGAACTATTGGTTGTTCATAACAAAGTTGGCGCATCACTCGTTGAGGATTGTACATATGGAACCCTGATGGATGAAACAAAGGTCCGGTGTAACTACTCTCTTGTGAAAATTCACGCACATCCTCCAAACCCCCCTCTTCATCAGGTCTCAAGC
The DNA here is from genome assembly GCA_023529015.1 of Papaver nudicaule. Taxonomy (NCBI): domain Eukaryota; kingdom Viridiplantae; phylum Streptophyta; class Magnoliopsida; order Ranunculales; family Papaveraceae; genus Papaver; species Papaver nudicaule. Next base: position 1,358 of record JAJJMA010238671.1, read on the forward strand.
GAACATATGGGTCAAAAACTACATCATTGAGAGGGAATGCATCCAACTGTTGTCTCTTCTCAGCTATCAAGGCTTCTTTTGAATGTAGACCACTTTCTTTGAACGGGAATCTCTTATCCGTAGGAGTGCCTTCTGGTTTGTTAACCCAATCACTATCCTCCTTGGGTGCCAAAGAGGGGAAATGGTCATAGAACCACGACTGCAAAGTAACGAAATACCCATATTTCAATGACATATATGCAAAACTAACGCACGTTTTATTACACAAAATATAGTCTTACCTGTAGAAGACGAACGTCACCCTCGATTTTGGTGGTGTTAGCCCTGGAAGCTTTAGCAAGTGAGGCATTCAAGAAGGCAATAACGGCAGTGCCCCACGCATAACCATCAACCGTATCAATGTCATCAATATATTTTAAGTAGCATGCATTGACCCTATTACCCGAACTATCGGGGAACAAGACGGTGCCCAAGGTGTGCAACATCCAAGCTTTCGCAACTCTAGTGGCTTCCACATCACTTAGCTCTTTTCCCTTCTGCTTGGTATTACCAAACATTAACCACAAACGATTGCTAAGAATTTTCTTACTCTTGGCTGGTGGTTTACCCCTCACGAAAACCCCGGGTTCCCCACCACCACCATATATCCACTCTTCGTCACATTGATTCTGAGACCACCCAAACACTTTCATAGCTAATCGGTTGTGTAGGGGGTAAAACCCGTCGGATCACGTGTCTCGCATCCTGGGAGCATAACCATGCTGAGAGAACCGTGCCGAGGAGACGGGCAGCGACGTCTCGGGTAGGTGAAGGAAGAGAAGTTACATTTGTACCAAGGAAAGATTCGGAGTGAAAGGGATTCGGACTACGACGAAGGACCGAAGCCTATGATTCAGCTTCGGAGCGTAAACCGCCTTACTCGACAGAAACTGACACCACCACGATTGAGTCATTTGTCTTTATTAGCTGTAAACCACCCAAGCTCGGCCCTATATAAGGCGAACTTGGGAAACTTTGTAAGGGTTGGATTCTTGTTTGGTTGAGCCTAAGTAGCAAGAGAGAGATTAGGTTTGTAATCTCCTCTGGTTCCTTAGGGTTTATTTCATGTAATCTCAGCATTAGTGTATACAGAAAGGTCTTCTTTATTTGATCTTGGTTACTTTACTTAGTTTTTAATCACTGTTCATTGCATCCTCGATGCTGTTCTTGATGTCTTCGGACTGCTAAACCACTATACACTGTATGTGCGAGTAGATCTTATGGATGTGGTACCTCGAGTACCTATGCAGATTTTCTACTCGTACAGGTTGAGCTCCCCCCATTTCATCTTCTTATCATCACCAAGAAACACATGATTTCCATGAGTTTCAAGATTCTTGATTTGCTTTGCATCATCTGGAATCAGAGCCATTTCGCCGAATCCAAAGTGTAAAGTGCCCGTCTCTGGCCAATATCGTTCTCTAAGTGCACTCACTGTAACACCATCATACTTGTCCTGGGTATGTATTGAAGCATTGTACAACTGTAAGGCTTTTGCTTTTATAATGCGTTGAACCTTGTCACATTCCAACTCCAAATCCCACACCGCAGGCCTTGAGTGTTTCAACACAAGCGCAAGCCTTTTGTGGTCCTACAAAAAAAAAAGAAATTAATGTACTTTGTCGGAAGGATAAAATAATGTACAAACAACATAAAGTAATTTTGAGATTATAAGATAATTACCCGCGCAGAAGCCACTTTTGCAGCATAGGACCATGGGTAACCAAATAGCACTTTGTTCGCATCACGTGCTTCTCCCCATTGCTTCATTCCCTTAGGAGGTGCGGGCAACCAGAACGTTTGATCATCAGGTGGAGGAATGTGCTTGCCTTTGGGTTGTGGATCTTTTGTCCGAGGCTTTCTAGCCTTCCTCTCAATTCTTGGTTCTGGAGGAGGTAGACCAAGAGGTTGAGTGGGTTGTTCTTGAGAAAGGGGTGTAACCACCTCAGCAGCTGTTTCTTCTTCATCATCTTCTTCAGCTGATTCTTCTTCTTCTGATTCGCCATTCTCCTCTTCAGATTGGTTGGGTTCTTGTTGAATCTCATTCTCTTGGATTGGAATTGAATCTTCTTCAACAGTCTCATTTGGTTCACATTGGTTGGGTTCTTGTTGAATCTGATTCTCTTGGATTGGAATTGATTCTTCTTCAACATTCTCATTTGGTCCATCAGTTTGAGGTAATGTTGATTGTTTCTGAGTCCTTTTTGTACCTCTCTTGGTAAAAGTTAGATACTTGTCACTATCATTTCGAGGTGGGGGACTGACAACAGGGGAAAGATCATTTCCTCTCTTCTTCTTCTGTTTATCTTGTTCCCTAAACACATGCACAAACAACACAAATAAACAACCAACCAATGAGCAAAACCTATGAGAGACTGCAGGAATTTTACGCCTTGGATGAAAAATTTACGCACCAGAAAACCAAGGCGTAAAATATGGTTTCCAAAATAAAAAGTTACAGAAGAAATTTACGCCTTGGTTATGGGATTGAAACCAAGGCGTAAATTTAACTTTAAAAAAAAAAATTAGGAACTCAAAATTTACGCACTGATATATTAAGGCGTAAAACTTCCTTGGGAAAAAAATTGAAATCCAAAGATTTTACGCTTCAATTTAGAGTTTTACGCCTTGTAACAAATTTTACGGTTTGCTTTGTGTTTTTACGGTGCAAATATTTGTGAGCACAGCCCACTTTTTTTACGCCTTGGTTTCGAAGGCGTAAAAAATCTAGGGCAAAATTAGGTCAATTTTACGCCTAGGATAATAAAGCTTCTCAAGGCGTAAAACTGTTTTACGCCTAAGTTTCATTTGAAAACTGCACCGTAAAACTCAACTGACCTCAACGAAACTACCCTAAATCGATGATTAGAACCTAAAAAAACAATTAAAACATCATTCAAAACATGGGGTTTGTTCAAAATTAATACCTGATACGCATGTTGGGTTCAGAATTCAAATCAGTGGACGGATTTGCTTCTCGGTCGGGTTCAAAATTCAAATCAGAAGTTTCTCCCGCTGTGCGCTGTTGATGATTTAAGTAGGCTCTTGCTATTCCAGGATCATCTGTAGTGTCTCTCACGGTCTGTTTTGTTCTCGCCATGTTTGAATTTTATTCGAGACGATTAATTTTTCGTATCGGCGATGAATCGAGCCGAGGAACGAAGGGGAAAGATGAAGAAAGAGAGGAACGAGTAGAAGAGGAGAGGGAGGAGTAGAAGAGAAGGAGAAGAGAATGATAATTTGGGTTTTAGTTTTTGTTTTGTTTTTGTTTTAGGATTAGGGTTATAAAATTTGGGTTATTAGTTAAAATTTGGGGTGGATTAATCTGTAAGGGTATCTTAGATTTTTCATACGTTTTTGGACATCCCTTATAACTATCCTTTGGATGGTTTTATTGTTTTGAAGCCCCAAAGAAAACTCTGCAGCCCCAAAATCAGCAGATTTTCTAGTACGGGCATGGCTCGGCCAAGCCCTCCAACGGGTTAGAATTTGGAATGAAAATGCTTTATGCGGCCCAAAAAACCCTGCCCATTTTCGGACCATAGAGAGATAAGAGTGAGAAGAGAGAGAAAGTGGGCACCACCACTAGATCATCACTACACAAATCTGCACCCCCTTGCAGATCCTGTGGTTGGGGGTGGTGCCACTTCACGGTCTGAAAACGGGCAGGCCTTTTTGGGCCGCCTCCAACCGCTTCGAATTTGGAAGGGCTTTACAAAATTGGGTCTTAATGAGTGGGTGTCCGTTAAGATATTAAAGTACAAGAGTCTAACCATGACCAACCTGATCGACTCATTTGGACCTAGTCAAACCGATCCAACCCACCATTATTAGAGCCGATCCAACTCGGACCTGCCTAAATTGAGTTTATCGAACCGTTCCGGACCTGATCCAGTTCAACTAAATCGTGCCTGGGAAATCTTGTACCACATAGTTCTGAAATGAACCAGTAATGACTCATTTTGGCTCTAACTTACTTATGTCTTGGATTAGGCTATTATAAGCCTTGTGTAAATGAAACCAATTGATTGTTAGAACCCGTTGGACCTATTTAGTACAATGTGTGTAGTATATTATGCTTTCGCTTGTTACACATTGTGTACAATTATAGAGAGGTTTCTCTCTAAAGAAAAGCACACAAATTATTATTATTATGCTTCCGCTTACTAAAATTAAAAAGCTAATTCGTTTTTTAATTAAAGGATTTTTCGCTATAGTATTATTAAGAAATTATGAAGTAGTTTTCATTTTAACAAATTTAAACCAACTAAACGCTTCCACTTTATTGAAATCATGATGTTTAATTCAACCAAATTTATTAAAATTAACGTATAGTTTAATTTGATTTTATCGAGCGATTTCATTGTAAATTATGATGATCGAAACCACTTTTTATTTGCACTATTATGCTTGTTTCTGTGCTTTATGATTTGACTTTATGTGTTTGTGCATTATGGTATGGTTTCTCTTGTTGATTTTTTATGTATGTAAGATTTATATTACACTTAAGATAATTATGTCGGAACTCTTTAGCTATCATCGTAGTGATACTATAACATTTTACCTCAACAATAATCATAATGTTAATGTAAGCATTTTGCAAACCGTAAAGTTAAGGATTGCAATTATCGACCTATTTGGTAATGGCATTATTTTAGTTGTTTGGCTATCACCACAGTGTCAAATCACTTTTCAGCCATACTCATTATATTGTTCAATGCGTACAATATTGTTTTGCTTGAATAACTAGAACAACAATTACCCGCATGTGATTCGAGTTCACATATTTAAGAAAACACTGAAGGGTATGATCTTTGATTATGCATTATGGAATTGAATCGCTCTAGTACTTCATTTGAATCGCTTAAAGTCTTATTGAATGTCTAGTATCACTGTCTTTCATTTTCACCCATGAGTACCTGTGTTAACCGTATTTTGCTAGACATATAAAATAAAATAATGATTAAGTAAATGTCACCATTTTACATTATTTCTTAAATGTTTTAATTAACTCAATATCGAGTTAAATAATTTGTAACCCATTACGGATTTTTGTGTTTTTCGCGTATAGTCAGATTATGTTGTTTTATATCCAAAACTCGGTGCATTCTCTAAAGATATTGAAGCTTTAATTTGTTTGGATAAATTCCCAAAAAATTTGTCAAAATGATGTTCATCATATTTAGAAAACTTTTCGTACTTAATTAATTAAACTAGCAATGCATTAAAGAATTTCCGTGTACAAATTTTTATTATCGAATACTATTTATTGATTACCTTAACGCTTGATTTTTTGGGTTACTCATACATTTGTTTGATATTTCATTGATGTCATGATTAAGCAAAGTATGCTATCATTAAATGGGACTCTTCAGTATCATAAGAAAGGTCAGTGTGGTATTTGCAATTTTACACTTTGTTATATTGTTTCGTTATCACCACAGTGATATTGAACTACTATGTCAAAGTGTTGTATGTGCTTTGAGTCATCTTAGTTTGATTTAACGATTAGAACAAAGCTGCTCACAGGTAGTTTTGGATCACACGTTGAACAAACATAAAGATTATCTAAATGCTTCGTATACATGTGAAATAATAGCCACCCACAGAGGAGAGAGAATCCAACCAGGTGGAAAGTATTCGTAGATGGAGCAAAAACGCTGAAGGGGCAGGTATTGGAATGCTATTCACTACCCCAACTGGAAGAAGAATAGTGCACAGCTTGAGACTCGAGTTCCACACTACCAGTAACATAGCGGAGTATGAGGCAGTAATACACGCACTGGGACTGATTTGTGAAATGAAACTCAGAGACGTGAGGCTAACTAGTGATTCACATCTATTGGTAAGGCAGATAGATTAAGATATCAAATTCTGGACCCGTGCCTACAAGCCTACCACAAAAAAGCCTCAGGAATTCATAAGCAAGATACCTGACATCATTTTCAGGCATATCTCTAGGAATAATAACCGACATGCGGATGCTCTGGCATTCATTGCATCAATGTTAAATGATCTGAAGATTGCCAGCATAAGAGTAGACAGGGTTGTACTACCCTCAGTACATCTAGATGAGCCAGAAACCCCAGAGCTAGAAGTGAAAGTTTTTACTACCGAAGTGGGAGAAGGATCGTCCTCTGACGAAGAACCAGAAGAAGAGGATTGGAGAATACCTATTCACCAATACCTAGAAAGGAAAGTACTCCCAGGAGAACCAGGGTACAACCATAAGATAGCCACAAGGTCTAAAAATTATAGGTTACGAGATGGAATTAAGATTCCTGTACAGACAATCTAGTCTGGGACCACTTCTCATATGTTTATCGAGAAGACAAGGAATTAAGATTCTGAAGGCTATCCATTATGGGGACGTCGGCAATCACTCTGGAGGAACATCCCTGACAATCAAAGCTAAGCCTATGGGTATTTCTGGCCACATATGCATATGGACGCCAAGGACATGGCCAGAAGATGTGAAGCCTGCCAAAGGATAGGAAAAAGGATCCATGCCCCATCTACAGAACTACATTCTGTCACCAACCCTTGGTCGTTTGCCAAATGGGGGATAGATATAATAGGCCCTCTGGAGACTGGAACGAAGAAAAGACGATCCTTAATCGTCGCGACTGATTATTTTACTAAGTGGGTAGAGGCGAAAACCCTAGTCAACATACGTGATAATGACGTATTCAAATTCATATTTGAACAAATCATTTGTCAGTTTGGGATACCGGCTGCCATACCACTGACAATGGAGCTCAGTTCCGAGGGAAAGAGATCAACAGGTTATGCAACAAATGTGGCATCAATAGAAATAAGTCGACTCCCATATATCCAGAGCGTAACGGCCAATCTGAGACCACAAACAAGACTATTGCAGATATCCTAAAGAAGACTCTGGATGCTCATAGGAGAAGATGGTGGAACAATTGCATAACGTTCTCTGGGCCTACAGAACGACGAAAAGAAAAGCCACTGGAGAATCTCCATTCCTTCTCACTTTTGGGGCAGAGGCTATCATACCCACTGAAGTTATGATACCCACAACCAAAACTGAAGCATGGGAGAACGTCTTAACATCAGATTTAATGTTAGCACGGCTCGACGATCTGGAAGAAACACGAGAAGTAGCCCTACAAAAGATAGAAAATTATCATCGAAGACTCGCTAGAGAATACAACAAAAGAGTTGGCCTGCGAGAGTTCAATGTGGGAGATCAATTCCTACGAGAGATCCTTCTTTATCAAAGAAAGAACGGAAAATTCGCTCCTACGTACATGGGAAGGACCAATGAAAATCATTGAAAACGCAGGGGATGGAGCGTACAAACTCCTAAAGGAGAATGGAGTGGAGCTCCAGAGACCATGGAACGCCATATATCTCAAGCTCTACCACCCCTGAGTTTCATAAATTCTAGTAATATCTAATACTTTTGAAAACACTCATGTAATATTTCTGGAATATTAATAAAATCTTTGTTATTATATTTTCTAAGCTCTCAGAAAATTATAAGATGTATCTAGCCTTTAATTTTCGAAACGCGTTAGCCATACAACCCACGCCCAAAACCATGATTAGGCAATCGTCCCTCAAACACAGGAGCAAGGCCCCGAAAGGGTAAATCAGGTACGAAGGAGGTGTACAACTCCCCCAATATTGCCCATTGCCCCGGTCTCTAGCCAAATTTCTTATCTATATGACTCAGATGCCCTAAAACCGTTTTTAGGATGCCATTTTTGAATGCAGGCTAGAGGGATGGCTCCCCTCACGAAACATTCCAGAATGAATGAACCCCAAATTCACTTTCGAGAAAATTTCTTCATCATAATCGGGGAATGCAGTTATGACCTCGTTTGACTTAGTGGCCACTTTGACATCATTCGACCAACATGGAATAGCTTGATTATGATGAAGTGAAATTTTGCAGTAAGACTTAACAAAAATCGTTGAGCCTCTATGGGATAAAGCGTTGAAAAACCGCACAAAAACAGGCAAAAATGGCCTAAGGCAAAGAAATTGTCCAACTCTAAGGGCACAAAAGTGACAAAACAAACACCCATACGTGTATAAGCAATAAGGGTCTAAAAGTGTTTGCCCCCCAAGCTTGGGAGCGCCCAGACAAAAAATCAAAGTATATGTTGTTAACCAAAAACAACCCAAAAATACACCACCAAGATAAACACTACAGTCAGTTCAAGAAAGATGAAGGATAAAAATAGTCAATCTTCAAGATTAGCTGGGGAAGAACCTCGCTCCTCAGTTTCAGCATCCTGATTCTGAGGGATCTCATTCTCTGGCCCCTCATTCTCTGGCTCCTCCTCTTCATCTAGCTCTCCGAGCTCTATATGCTCCTCAACTCTGGAGGTTGGCACACCCTCAGATTCTTCAGCCTCAGAGGTTCGAACAACTTTGGAAGTAGAAGCCTTATAAGGTTTTGAAGGTGCAATTGTCTCTTCTAGGGCAGCCATAAACTTTGGAGATCCCATAGATGGATACCTCATGGACTTAGCAAGAGCATCATACTTGGCCTTCCACCATTTGTTTACAGCTTTAACTTCTTCCGTGGCGCTTTCAGAGTATTGCTTATGAAGACTTCCCTCCTGGCAGCCTTCTCTACCTTCAATTCCTCCACCTTGGTCTCCAAAGAATCTCTCTCAGCCTTGAGAGTGTCAAACTGCAACTTCAATTCTTCAAGCTCCCTAGATTTCCCTGAGAAATTGACAAGACAATAGTCAGAAGACAGGGACCGTCAAGACAAGTCAAGAAAAACTGAGACCCATTCTAGTCTACCTTCTAAGTCAGACCAGACAGTAACCAGAGTCTTCTCAGTATCAATTCTGGCAGAATCAACCTCAATGAACTGCCTCTATAGAGTAGTTAGATCATGAGTAACCATGGGGCAAGCATCGGCATGATTTCTCATGGCGTCTGTCAATCTTCTAACAAGCTCATTGGCAGCCTCTAACTCTTGAGATGAGCGCTCAGAAGCTTACTTATAATCACCAATCTCATTGGGCATAGGCTGATGATCACTTTGCCACTTCAAAGAAGTCTTTACTTGATACTTTAGACGCTTTTTATTAGCCTCTAAAAGATTAAGCTGAGACTGGGATTCCCTAAGCTGTCTATGAAGAGATTCAAGTAGAATACTTCCCTGAAAGGTTAGCAAACACGCTCTGAATCCTCTCCTCATGATTGAGCACCATCTCACCCATATCAGTCTCTAGAGTGTATCTTATTGTCCTTAAGAGTGAGTTCATTCTTATTACCGTCACAATCCCTCTCTCATTGAACCTTAGCTCGATCAAATTCGACTAAGGGAAAAGGAATATCTTTAGGTCCTAGAAAAAAGCTTATAAAGCTAACAAGAAGAAAATAAAGAAGTGTTACCTCTCTGAAGATTAAGACTTCTCTGAATCTCTGAGACCTTATTCTGAGAATCCTCAAGCTGACCATCCAAAGCTCGGACGGAAAGCTGAGAGTTGGCTGAAAAAGCTGCAAAAGCATTCTGGACCTAAAAGGGGTCCCAGAATTAAAAGACAAACATTGAAGACCTAAGAAAGTATAAGAATGGTGAACCTAACTTACCAGTAAGGAAAGAGATTCTAGGGCAACAACTCTAGCTTGTTCCTCAAAACTCTTGCTCTGAAAGTCTGGAGCAAGAAGAGTAGCAACAATAATGGTAGCAGTCCCAGAAATAACTAGAGAACTACCTGTAGGAATCACCATGGTACTATATTTCTTAGAAGACCCAACCATATGCTGAACTAGCACGACATCATCCTTGGGAGTCTGATCTCCCAAGCCTGCGACTTGAGAAGACTCAACCTTGGAGGGTTGGGTTGGTTGGATGACAACATCATCCTGTTTGGACTGGAAGGTTTCATGGAGAGGCAGGTCTACAGGATCTGGGCCATCATCTCCCAAATCTATCATCAGCTTCCGAGCAGGGGCAAGAAGTTTGAAGGCTACTGTTTTTCCCTTATCGGATGAGACATCAACTTTCTTCCCAATCTGCCTAGCAGTCTGCGAGAATAACCTTCAGAGTTAAAAAATAGGGGCAAGTATGGTATACATACTCAGAAAGAAAAGTAAATATTTTTTACCTCTGAAGCCTTTCCTCTCTTACGCTTTTTTGAGGCGCCAGCACCACTCCAAACGTTTATCCATGGAGCATAACGGGGCAGATCCTTGAGGAATTGGGGAACCTCCAGAATAGGACTCCCATTGCTGTCAAACCCAAAGATGAATGGACCCTCAATCACTAGAGGACCAACATGCCAAGTAGGGTCATTGGATTTACGAAAAAAATCATGCTGAGAGGTCTCTCCACCAGGAGGATCCACATCCCACGGAATCACATAAAACCCCATCCTCTCATCCTCATTCTTCCGAGTGATGCTTACTCCAAAGCCGTCAAAGGCACTCCCAGTTCAGGTCTGAACCATTCTGTAGTTAGCCTTAAAATTTTCCACAGTATAAAATTTGGCATCATCAGGATCAAAGTTGAAAAAGAGAGTCCTTCCCCGAGCCATGTAAGAACACTCACTCAAGATCCTACAAGATGTACTGTTCAATTGAAAAAGACCTCTGGGAGTCTCCACAGAGGCCAGAACTCGGTATATAAAGGAATCTCGGGAAGTACAGAGGGGAAGACGAAGAACAGCCTCAAATTGACCTTTGGAGACAACATTTTTGGTATTAGTCATATCACAATCCCTCAGAAGCTCTGGGGTAATAACACCTTTTTCCCTCTGAGGGTTAGCCCACGAGATCTTGAATCTGGTATCTAGGCGGTACTTTCTCCGAAGATCCTCTATAGACTCAGGTTCTTCAGCCCTCTCCGAGGAAGAAGAAACCCTGCAACAAAAACAATCACAAAACCAGGGAAAACTGAAATTTAAGTTTTCTCAAGGAGCAATTGTTCATAAAACAGTGAAGGGAATCGACAAGTGAAGAAACTTCTTTGAAGACGAAGAACTGTTGAAGATTATAAGAAACAATACTAACCTTTTGTGCGCCATTGTTATCAGAAGAGAAGATTAACCAAGCTTTTTTAGAAAAGTAAAGTGAAGAAGAAGATGAACAGTAAGAATAGATTTCTCTGCAGAGAAAATCTCCGTGGAAAGAGAATAAAAAGGAAAATAAAAGTCTTGGAAAGACCGAAGGTTTCTTTTTATATATAAGTCTGTGAAAAGGTGGGGTTCTCAACCAGCGCTTCTAGTTATTCAGTTATTTGACGACGTGTCAAAAATCTGGAGCATAGGCTGGAGCACGTGTCTGATGTCAAATTTTCGACAATAATTTTCTTCCTAACTTTCCCTTTGGGAAGTTAAAAAGAAAAGGAGCAAATTGTAGGTACCAGAAATCTAACAGACACGTGTCACCATCCTAAGGTAAGTAACAAGTTAGTAAAAACACCGAGAGGTATGGGATAAAACCTAAAAGTAACTGATTGCACCCCATTCAAGGTGAGACGCGTCTAAAGTGCAACTGACTAAAGCACGAGTTAGGTTGAGGGGACTGCAGAGGCATTAAATGCCTAGTCAGAAAGAGGATTACAGCTGTTTAGCACCAGTCAAACCTAGGGTTTCTCTGAGAGTGCGGTCAAACAGTCTGGAGGATACAAGACTGAGGGTATTCTCTGAAAGGTCCCTTCTAGGGCATGTCTCAGAGAATACACTCTGAGAAGACCAGGTCCGAGAAGGATTCTAGGAGTCATATTCTGGAAGATAAATTACAAGGAAGATTCTGAGAGAAGACATACTAGAAGAATGAAGGCCAGAGCCCTTATGGGGTCTCTAGGAGCTCAAGCTTATCTCTGGAAGGACTCCCGAAGATGGACCTCCAGAGAGGAAAACTCCCATAAGGGATTGCGTATCTCGATGAAGAAATCAAAATAGTTTAGTTTCCATAGCCCTTGTAATACTTGAATATGTACTCCTTTACCCTTTCGCCTATAAATACCCATCTCATGTGAGTTAGAAGGATAAGTGATAACTCACAGGAGAAACCTAGCTTAGGAAAGAGAAAAACCTTAGGATAAGTTTGTGGAATTTTCTTGAAGACTTAGTTATTATTGAGAGAATGTGAGATCTTTGTAACCAAGCTCAAGCTTAATGAAATACCAAGGATGTAAGCCTCCACCGTGAGGAAGAACCTCATTAAAAAACGTACTTGTGTTATGTTTCTTTTACTTTCTTTCATTTGATTTAATGATTTGTTATTTTAAGATTCATAGCTATAACTTAGATGTATGCTTACTTATATGTTCTTAAGTAGTTTTTCATCTAAGACCATTGGGTGTGGTATCACCGGAAATGATACTCACAAGGATGATATTATATAATGGCAGTTGCATACACTTCCTTCTTAAACTGCAGTCTGCGGGCAACATCATGCTTTGGTTTCTTCATCTTCTTCGAAAGCTGGGCCAGAAAAGCCTAAGCAGTTAAAGTTACAAAAGGTCCAATAATCACTTAGAGTACCCCGGATGCTCTCAAACACTTTATGCACTTTTATCATCATGACCACTTCGTTTGCCATGTTGTTTGTCAGCTTTCAACAATTACAACATGCATACAATTATGAACCTGCCGGACTATTACAATCTGATCTCATCAATCTTCTGAGCAATAAATTCCGAAAATACTTTATGGACACCGGTTTGGTGGACACCGGGTCGCGACACCATAACGTGGCGCGTTATGGTTGGTTCATCTTGACCCGGGGGGGCTGCTGATCTTGGGTGGAATCGGGTGGGGTGGGAATGAACGATGGATGGAGGCGCCACATAGAGGTGTCGAGACCCGGTGTTCAAACCCGGTGTCTCTGTAGCACTGTCGAATAAATTCAGCA
>JAJJMA010238679.1:0-12828 GCA_023529015.1 Papaver nudicaule
TAGACACCTCTATTTATAGCACTCAATAAGATAGGTTGCTTTGGAATTAAGCAATCAATTACTTGTCCCACAAGTTAAGGAAACCCTAAACTTGCCAACCAAGTAATACAGATTAATCTCAATTGAAATTCCTTTTTAGATTTATCTGCCAAGTGTTTTGTTGGCTCTAAAACACTTCAAGATAGGAATCCAACAGACCAGAGATAATCTTATCTTATTGACTCATTGAGGATCGTTAGATGGAACACAAAAGGTATTTATGTTTTACACAAGTCCATCTAAGAGATAAAGGAGTTGGAATTTGACTCAAAGTGAAAATCTAGAAGATATTCACGCAATTTGACTTTCCAGAAACTTCTCTGCGTCAGGTACACGTACAGGTTCGTGTACTAATGCGACACAGGAGATTTCTGGACCAGGTACGCGAAACCGGTTCGGGTACCGTCCAAGTCAAATTTTGGTCAAACTCTGAATCCGCTGGAAGAACTGGGCTGAGCCAGAACTTAGACATGAGAATGTCCTCAGCTATGATCCATGGACTCTTTGCTCAAGAGTACTCCTTAGATTCATCCATATCCAACATAACAGTTTGCAAGCAAACCATTGTTATGGACACATGGCGTCGAATCTATCTCATATGTTCTTGATTCACAGTATTCGTGGGATCAAACACTGGTCATGACATAAAGCCATGTTACACAAGAACACGATCTCAATCGCTACATTACTACTAAAGTAGTCGACTATATTTCGAAAGAATAGAGAAAGTAGAATAGAAGAATATCCATAAAGTCATAACTCCTACTAACCTTTTGTCGATGAAGAATAATTGATGTCTTCTTTGTCTTCACAGTCTTCGTCTTCAAGGTCTCTACTACTCTGTCTATATCCCATTTCCGAAATCTAAACTCTAGTAGGCTAAATCAAGAATTGAATTTTGACACCTAAAACTGACAACTAGCTTGACATACCAACGCTAGTGGGTTTGACCGGACAATGCCCTAACACAAGTTCATGACCATGTTGAACCAAATCATACTTTCAAGAATAGATCATTAAAGCACATAATATGATTGATGAATAGTCTTCACATTCCATTTGCAAGTGCAAGAAATGAAATGTGGACAAGGAGATCGATTTCAATATAGAGGGATCGATTCCTTGTGTATAGTAGATCGATTCCTAGTTAGGGAGATCGAATACTACTAAAGGAGATTGATTACACATTAATGAAATCGATTCCCAAACTCAAAGTGGATTGATTACAAACTAGTGCAATATTTGCCACATATGGGTGAATCGATTTCTGGCATTAGTCTTCGATCTACAACCATCAGGAGATCGATTTCTAAAAGCATAAATCGATTCCTAACTTAAGGGGGATCGAATCTACCTTGTGGTAATCGATCTAGGCTTAAAGCAGATTGATTCCAAATTAAGAAAATCGAATCCTAGCTCTGGAAATCGATAACTAGCCAATGGTAATCGATCCAAGCTATAATGGATTGATTTCTAATAAAAGAAATTGAATCCTATCATTGGAATTCGATACCTAGCAATGGTAATCAATTCCTTTTGCATGGTGCTTGATTTATAGTCCATACAAAGCTAGAAACTGGCTTTGTTACATAGTGAAAAATCACTAGCACTCTAAATGCACAATATAGTCGGGTTAGAAAATCCTTATCAATATAAGTGAAGGCATTCATGAAATGAAGATAAAATTCATACAACCATTCACCATGAAATACTATTCATAATACAAAGTTCCAAAGAACTTGTATTGAATTGGTTCGTGGAAAGCAGTAATGGAATATAAGAAGAAAACTCCATTTGAGAGTGCTTTAACGTCATGAAACTCAAAAGAGGAGAGTTCATTGACATTGTCGAATGTACTGACAGTCACAAGCTTAGATTAGAGTAATCATTCAGCTCAGAGTAGAGGACCACTGGAATCATAGTGTCTAGAGGACTAACCTTTTTGCTGAAGGAGGATATTATCATTTGTTCTAATCCAGCCATCGTCTACCTAAAGGTCTACCCTAGTGAAGTCTGACTATTAATAGACATGTTCAAGTGTACGAGTTTTGAATACTAATTATGACAACCAATCTTGACATACCAACGCTTGGTGGGGTTGACCGAGCGTGCTCTAACACAGTATATAAATCAAAGAATGTGAAAACCATACTTTATACAAAGAAAACATAAACAGGAAAACATGATACATGTTATGGTAATCAGGACATCAACTAAGGTCAAACCAAACAAACTCCCCACCTTGCAGAGGAAGCCGAATGATATGGCAACATGAACCTACGAAGCATAAGTAAAAAAATTTCAATGGAACGTGAAATTGTACAATCCTACTTGGGGTAATTACTACACTATGGAAGAATTGTCAAAGAACACCAACAATAAGAAACAACAACCGATAGAGAATTGATAACGATCAAATTAAAGGTTTTTATTTACCTTCTAATCCTACAACTCATTTTAAAAAATCATTTTAGTACATTATTTAAATCCTAAATTAAACCTACTTCACTGATCAACATCCGAGGCAAAAGGAGAATAATAGAAGGTTAAATCAGGGCTAGAGGAAGGTTCATTTTCCTCCTAATCAAGAAATTCATTTTGGAAAACCCATATAGATCACCATTTTCACATAGACAAAAGATTATAGTCTAGCATTCAAGCAATCACAACCAAAATCCGCTATACATTATGATAACAAGCCTAAGCATACAAACAATCTAACAAACACCAAGGAGATATCAACCACACAATCTTGAAATTATAAACCAAAGAAACAACACTTGAACATACAGGCCTAGATCTAGTAGATCAACATGGAAACAAGCCAATGATGAAGCCAAAGAAAAACTAAGAAAGTACTAAATCATGTTAAAATCTAACATACAAGATCAACCCCTATCATGAAACTAGATCAAAGGCACAATCCAAGAAGAAAAGAATATCTCGAACCTTCAAGAAGAAATATTTTTCAAATAAAGTTCTAGCAGATCCACAGCCTAGCTCAAAATGGATCACATTACTGAAGAATAGGCATCAATAATACGATAGGAAGTTAAACTAGGAAGATAAAATCCAAACGAAAACAACCAGACCATTGATTTATCAATGTAAATAGGGAACATGATGATAATCTTGCCATGAACATATTAAGATGAAACTAAGAGCATGTATTAATCATGATATAATCAAAGACGGGGACTCACATATCAATATAAAATTCTTTTATGAAAAAAAGATGTTAACACAACTGAAAATGAAGCTACAACTAAAAGTTTAATCAACGAAATGGCTGCACCTAGCATCAGATCCTCAATTGCAGGAGGTCCAAGGTTTTTAGCTAACGACGACCATTGAAATGGTTTTTTAGGTTTTACTATTTGGGAGCCGAAAGAGGAAAGAGAAAGTTTTTTTTTGAATTCACTACCTACTTTCATCGCCGATTCACCACACAACTAAAAGTCATAAACTTCTATGTTCAATGTATTTGTTTAGTTGTATATAATGCAACTAATCAACCTAAAGATCCACAAATATCATGATTATAAAAAAAAATAATTGGAGATTAAACCATAGAGTTGTAATGGTATACCTTTGATGATTTCGTGGATAAATTTAGAAATTAAATGTCGCAAATGAACCTCCTATGATTGTAAAAGAGAATAAAGGAGAAGTCGAACCAGTTTCTGTTATACTCGCAAGTCAAACAAATTGACTTCGGTGAACATTCAATACTTAAGTTTCCCCTATTCGTACCTAAAACCATAGCGTTTTTTTTTTCAACTCTTAGCTGGATTCTAGCAAGAGGGCAAAAAATAATGGCACCATAGTGCTTGTTCTTTGCACACCCACATATATCGAGATTGCTAAGGTGTCAAAGTCAACAAGTGGCCATTAATTTCTCTATAAATTTCTTTTTTCATGACATTGTCGTGACTTGACTTGTACAGTAGTCAAATATAAGAACACGTATTGTTTGTTGAATCACCATGGGGCATGATCAATAATGTTTGATTGCAGGTAAAAGTAAATGATAAAAAATTTATAAAAGGTTGCTGGGGAGCTGTTATGTAGCACAAAAAATAACAATTTAGGATACTTTATTTGCCTGGCCCTGGCGGCTAGCTTTATAAATTTAAGGATTAAACAGGAATTGCGAAGCACATATTCCATGCACCAATAAGACAAAATGGTGGCTACACAATACATCATCATTTGAGGTTGGCATTGATTCTTGACTATTGAATTTTGTACCTATCTAGTCACTTCTCCTTAATTTTTTCTGTCTATAAATCCTTAATCATTTCTAACCCATTCTCTTATCTCTTAATCAACACACATCTAATCAAATCAACTTCAAATAATTAATCACCATGTCTACTGAGGAAGTAACGCCAAAAGATACTTCTAACGTTGAGACAGGGGGAGTCTCAAAGGATACCGGATCCGATGTCACCTCATCATCTCTAAGTGTAACAGCAGGTTTGGCCGTCCGGAAGTTGTTATTTTGGACGGTGTTTGTGGCTGCAATCGTTATACATACAAGTAAACAGACAGTAGATAATTCTTCCGATGGTTCAAAAACAACCAAATATACCAACTATCCTGCTTACAAGTAAGTTATCAGTTAACTAATATTCATATATACTCAAAAAATTAAGTGTTCTAATGTTGTTACCGTCGGTAATTTCAGGTATCTCTTGGCGGTGCTTTGGATAGTTTTTGCCTACACTTTTTTTGCATCCATAAATGCAATGATTTGCGGCGCGTATGGAAATAAGTTCTTCATTCAAGTTCTAATGTGGGATGCCGTAAGTCTTTTTCTGCAAAATCCTTTTGTTTTGATTCAGAGAAAGGTTGACACTCAGCTTGTAGCTAGGCTGACAACAAAAAAAAAATTGTAATCTTTTCTTGATTTTTTAAATAAAAAGTAAATATTAATTTTAATTTGCACAATTGACTTATTTAATTGGGACTTTGTTTTCGTGATGGTGCAGATGATATTAACACTTATGGCTTCTGCTACTGGTACTGCTGGGGCTGTGCTGTATATCGGAACTAAAGGGAATTCCCATGATGGATGGTCAGAAACATGTAATGTTTTCGATAAGTTTTGCCGTCATATGTGGGCTTCATTCGGACTGTCGATATTTGCATGCTTTCTCCTTGTGTGGATTATCGTTTACTCAGCTGGCGCCATCAGAACAACTTGATTTGTGGTTTCCTGGACATCAAAAGAATCCGTCAATTACTTCTAAATATTGTCACAGATTGCGTTTGGGGTTCTATACTTTTGTCTATTTCAAAATTTTAGACTCGTCGTTGTTTGTGATCTTCAAATCGGTTTCTGTTTCAATGTGTGTACGTAGGATGAATGTAAATTTATTTTGTTGAATGCCTATTAATTTGTAAAGTGAATAATGAGTTTGCGAATAAGTTTGATTTACAAAAATGTTTTACTCACATGGTCTAATCCCCATGGATTACACCGATACAAAGAAAAAAGAGGGACCCTACTGAACCGTAAACAACACCTCCAACTTTCTAATGGTTGTGGATTCGTGGGTCCTATCTTTCTCTCTCTCAAAATTTCCCTTCAGGAAAACTCTTGCTACAGCCCACGGTGAATATATCATTTCTGTTTGATTTACTACAAATGTCTGATTATAAGTAATTTATAGTTCTATAACAAATTATACGTCATTACAATCTCATAATATTATTTAATCCTTTTCATGTCTGATTATTAAAAAAGTGCTTCAAAAACAATAGACACAACGAGAGAATATCATGAGCCCCGATGTGTGTTAAGCTCCTACACCCACTAGATTGTTAGATTAGCAGAGACCACTCTCTTTCCTCTAAATCGGGACATACATCGGGTTATTCTCTCAGTGCGTCTAACATCTTTGTAAACATAAGCAAAACTTCACTACTATTTGTCGTCTCCTTGATGCCTATAACTAAGATTTAGGTAAAGCTGAGCAAAAAATAAATAAAAAATATGATACACTAAGATTGTGATGTAAAATCAAGCAGAAAAAATTAAAAATATATTGAAGTCCATAAGCCTAATTCACTTTGGTTTCCAAGGTTATGGTGCCCGCGAGGCATATATACCGTGTCTGATTATCTAAAAATGCTTCAAAAACAATGAACACCTCACAACTTCTTGCCATCTCTTAGATACTTTTGACACTAAGATTGACACAAAAACTAAGCAGAAAAATTTAAAAATATGTTGAAGTCTATAGATGATTTCACTGTATTATTAGATGATGATGTGGAGCAAATTAAGAATTTTAAGAATGTTTTGTTGGCATTGAACTTATTTTAGGGTTAAAATAAATTTAAATAAGAGTGCCTTAGTTCGTGTGGGAGATGTTTTGAATGTTGGAGTTGTTGTCGCTGTTTTTGGTTGTCTTTTGGCTTCCTTCCCAATGAGCTGGTTCTATTAGGAACCAGGTCTAAGGTAGTGGGTGTGTGGGAAATAATCATTGAAAAGTTCTATAAGAAGCTCAATGTATGGCAGAAAAAGTATTTGACAAAAGGAGGAAGCTTATTGTTGATTTAAGAGTGTTTTATCCAGCTTGCCCATTCATTATTTGACTTTGTTTTAAATGCCAGCCTCGTGGAGTTGCAAATGGATAAAATCATGAGGTGGTTTCTCTGGGGTACCATCAATAGAAAGCCAAAAAGAAGTTGATTTAGATGGGAGAAAGTTTGCTTGCCTAAAGAGAAATGAGGAGTGGGAATCAAGAAGTTAAGATTGAAGAAAATGCATTATGGACGAAGGTCATAAACTCTAAATTTGGGGGCAATTCTATGGCATTCTATCCTAATGAGTATAATAAATCAGTTGGCAAAAGTTTATGGAGCGACATTCTGAAATCAAAATCCGAAGTGGAACAAAACTCTGCAATTCAGGCTAACAGCGGCAACATGCCTGTTTTGGAACGACATTTGGCCTAACGGTTAAAAGTTAAGTCAAGCCTTATCTCCGCCTCTTCTCCACAAATAATGCGACTTTTAGGACTGTCAATAATAGTCCGAAATCCGAAATCCATTTCCGACAAATCGAGTTCCTATAGGATTTTTTCCGTTATATCAGATATCGGATCGGAATTCTTAACGAACTTTTTCCCCTTATCGTGATGGAATCGGAATTGGGCCCGTCCGTTTGATTAAGTTTTGATACCGATAACACGTAGGGATGTACTGGTAGTTTTCCATCACCCTTATGTATTAGATATCAAAACAAAGTAGGGAAAACTCATTTTCCCTTTTGTTCATCTCAATTTTTTTTTTCCGAGTCATCTCCGATCTCTCACTTTCCGATCTCTACAATCAGTTAATTCAATTGTTTTTCTATTAGGTATTGAATCTTCCCTTTGACCCTTTTGTTCTTCAGTTAATTTCAATTGTTTTTCTGTTCGATTGATTATCAATTAGGGTTTATCAAAATAGGGTTTCTAATGTTGGGTTTTTGTGTAGGTAAGGTAATTGCAAATGCCTAAAAAAAAATAGGGTTTCTAATGTTGCATCGAAATCGATTGCAATTATCTCAATGTCAACTCCTTTGCCTCGACCAGTTGATACTCATATGACCTCTACCTCACAAGGATAATTACAATTACTAGCAGAAAGGATTGTGGGTTCAGCAATTGGGAATACACCTGGTGTTGGTACTGGTACTAGTAGGAGGAGATCAGCTGCAACAATTGATTCAACACCTCAATCTGAAAACCATGATGAAGAAGATGATCCTATTCAGACTCCTAGTGGCTCTCAATCTGATACAAAAGTTGATGAAGATCCACTTATAACTGTTCTAAAGAAGAAACTAAGACAAACAAGGTCAAAGGTGTGGGGTGAATTTGATAGGGCTTTTGTTCTGAAGTTTAACAAGAAACATGAGAAGGTGGTTGTTGTGGAAGCTACTTGCACACACTGTCGCAAGGTGATTGAAGCAGGAAGTGCAAATGGCACTAGCAGGTTGTCTGCTCATCTAAAGATTTGCCCAGAAAAAGAAGAGAACAAGCCAGGTCAGATGAAGATTTCTACTGCACTTAAAATAACAGGTAACCAAGCAACCAAACTAACTAATTGGAAGTATGATCGTGCAGTTATTAGGTTATGGGCTGTTAAAATCATTGCTAAGCATGATTACCCTCTGAACATGGTTGAACAAATTTACTTTAGAATGTTTTGTAAGTCTTTGAACCTTGCTGCTATGCCGTGTAGGAACACAACTAGAAGTGAATTTATGAAGTTTTATGGTGAACAGAAATAAGAATCGCAACTAGTATTGGATAATTTGAACTCTAGATGTAGTCTTACAACTGATATGTGGACTGCCAAGCATACTAAAGATGGGTATTGTTGTATAACATGCCACTACATAGATGATGAAAGAAACTTGAATAAGAAAACATTAGCTTATATTGTAGTGCCATCACCACATACATGAGATGTTCTCATAAAATGTATCAAAAATTGCACACTTGAATGGAACATAGATAGGAAATTATTTGTTGTAACTGCTGCTAATCATGCTGCAAATGGTGTTATGATGAGAAATTTGATTATATGGCAACAGGGTTAGGATTGTCTAGTTCTTAATGGGGAAATGTTTCACATGAGGTGTAGCAACCACATTCTTCATTTGGTTGTACAAGATGGAATGAGAGTTGCTGCTAGGTTTGTGCTAACCATTAGAGAATGTGTTAAGTATGTTAAGTCTTTACAAGCTAGGAAAGAAAGGTTTACAATGGAATTGTCACAATGTAGGTTGTCTGGTAAGGCAGTTAGTGAATTCAACTTTTGTTATGCTTAAGAATTCAATTGAATTGAAAAAAAGGTTTGAAAGGCTAGCTGAGACTGATCCTGAGTTATTCTGTCTACCATGTGAAGAGGAGTGGCAACAAGGGGTAGTTATTTGTAAATGTTTAGAGGTGTTTAATGATGTTTCAACCAAGTTTGCAGGGGTTAAGTATCCAACTACAAATTTGTACTACAATGGGGTGTATAAAGTTAACAAATGCATCCAAGAATAGGATAACTGTCCTTATGTGTATATCAGAGAAATGGGGTTGAAGATGAGAGAAAAGTTTGATGCATATTGGCTAGAGAGTAATTTGGTGATGAGCATTGGAGTTGTGTTAGATCCTAGGTACAAAGGAAGATGGGTAGAGTTTCGTTATAAGAAATTGTATGGATTCAGTGGGTATGCAGGGGAGTATAACAAATTCAGAATAAAATTGAAAGCTCTTTTCAATGCATATGATTCACAAAACTCAAATGCAGCTGAGTATTATTTTGGCAGCCGCAACTCTTTCTCTAGCTCAAGTATGATTGATTCAGTCAATGCAGATGAGAGTGATCCTGATTATGATGAGTTTATGATGCAAAACAGTGAGTTTGAGGTGCAGAAATCTAAGTTGGAGAAGTACTTAGAAGAACCTGTGCTTAACAAAGGCTCACCAAAGGATGAGTTTTTGTTTGATATCTTGAGTTGGTGGAAACTCAATGCACCTAAGTACCCAACTCTTGCAAAGATGGCAAGAGATGTGTTGATTGTTCCAGTCACTAGTGTTGCATCAGAATCAATGTTTAGTCATGGTGGTAGAGTGCTCACAACACACATAACTTCATTAGATCCAGAGTGTATTGAAGCATTGATGTGCTTAAGTGATTGGTTGCCAGAATTCTTTTGCACTGGTAGTGTTTCTTTTCTTTTACTTTATCTTCATAGTTAGTTATATACTCCCTCCGTTCCAATTTAGTTGCTATAATAGGGTTTTGCACAAATATTAAGGAGTAGAGAGAGGTATGTGTTTTTTCCATCCATACCCTTGATAAAAGTCTTCAAACATTAATTATTTTTGTTTATTTAAAAGAAAGTTTATATTTCCAAGATAAAATGGAAGGGTGTAGTTGGAAATTGTGGGAAAAAATATCAACTATAACAAGTATTTTGGAACATAAAAAAACCCTAATATAGCATGTAAAGTGGAACGGAGGGAGTATATATTTGTTGTTTTATCTTCATGTCATCTGATCTGAATGTGTTGTAATGCTGCTAATGCAGATATGAAAGTCATGGATGAAGAATGGAGTTGAACTGAGTGCAGTGCAAGTTTGAAGTGCCAGCAGTGAACAGTGCTTTTGTGTTGTGTTTCAGTGTTTGTTTTTGTGATACTATGAGAGTGAACTGAATGTGTGTTTGAAACTATTTTGGACCTCTTTTGGTTTTTGCAGATAGTTTGGACTTTGGATGTGTGAAATTTGAACTGAATGTAAACTTAAAATCTGTATTTCCAGTTTTCTTGTCAGATAATAGAATTTATCGGATAAACATCCGATATCCGATAGCTTAAACTATCGGTATCGGTTTTCAATTTAGGTGATCCTATATGATATTATCAGCTATCGGAATTCTGATAACTCTTAACCTATCGGAATCGGATTTTCATCCGTTGACAGCCCTAGCGACTTTGTGCACCCCACTTAATCAGGGGTGCACATTCCTCCCTGTTTATTGTCTTATATGCAACTCTGGTTATCATTAGTATTGAATAAATATTGGGAACTCATGAAAACTTTGGAGAATGCCATATATCATTTATCTCTTTGTTCATCTCTTTCTCCTCTTCTCAACAACACAAACAGATTTCAAATAAGACCGATCTCAAGTTAAATGCTTAATTGTTTTCAGCGTGATTTGTATCAAAACTTATGTGTGGTTTCATTAAAAAATAATTATGTTGGTGTAACCAAACCAAGAAGCTGGTTTGGTATAAATATCAATTGATTTCGAAATTCATCTGTAATTGACGATTATGAATGACTTGACCTTCAAGCATCTGAAAACAAATAACAAATTAAATATGATAAGAATAAGTCCCCGCAGAAGATTAAATCTTCGCATAAGCATCAAAAGGATCTATACACAACCAGAATTAATCACACCAAAAGAAATAGATCATCATATGAAACAATGGGGGAAAATTGGGGAAAACATATGCTTTAAGTTAATTTTAGATCAAAGACTATCACCCCTGTTGTTCTCTACCGATATCCATCATCTGCCATCATGAACCATCTTTCATCATGAGTTTAATAAGTCCCATGTTTTGCCATGAATTCCAAATATAACCACCACGAGATCTAAGTTTGCCATATAATTTGATGATCCGTAAATTAAATTCTTCATTATCAATTCTTTTAAGTTTTTTAGAAAATGATTTTTTTTTAAAGTTTAAGGAATTAGGTTTTTATAGACATGATAGTAAAGATGAGGTTTGAGGTTAACGAATATTATCAGATGAGTGTTATAATGGGTTTTCAGTGGAGATGTTTGCCGCCATGGCTTTTATTCTTTGTTTCTTGTGGAAGAACCAAAACTTAGTGCTTCAGAGGTACATGGGAACTTTCTTTTTTTTTAAAAAAAAAATTAAGAAGAAGAGAGTTAAAAGAAAAATGGTAGGAGGGAAGAGAGAGGAAACTTGGGCAATGTGTCATTTCCAAAAAAAAAAAATTATCTTAATTCTCAGATTTCCAAAATTGTAGCTAAGTATGGTTAAAACTATGGCCTATGACAAGGGGGGGATGTCCACCCTGAGTTAAAGTCGCACTCTCGACAAAACATCAATTATGTTTCATCTCGATTGTACAAACCAAGGAACATCACCAGTCATGTAAGAGAAAGCATTATGGTAGTTACAATTGGGAGAAATCTACACAATCTATGTCAAACTAAGCACTATGGCACATGATTTCCCTTTGACCTCCTACAGTTGCGCAACAGGTCCAGATAAACCTTCTCTCTCGGAAATCGGATTATCGCTCAGCAGGGATTCGGTTTCCGACATATTCTGTTAGGCTTCCGCTCTGGTGCTTAGTCGGATACTGGATTTCTGACAAAATGTAGCTAAAGACCATAGTGAATGCTCTTTGTTTGAGCTACAACTTAGTCAGAAACTTTTATTATTGAGAAGTTGTAGCTCTCCATAATGCTTATTCTAAGATGTTACTACTGCTTTCGAGTTAGATTAATTTTTTTTTTTTACCTCACATGATTCAATCGATCTTGGATTTATTATTTTTTAAAAAGAAAAACTAATTAATCGTCTTTATTTTTTCTGTATGATTAGTTTGACTTGGTTTTTAAAAAGAAAAACTAATTAATCGTCTTTAGTTTCAGTAATATCTGTACATGTGATTCCATTATTTTGTTTCTAAGTTACCTGTCCGTTGGTAGTAATTAGGGACAAGGAATCATAATGATCAATTGTAATAATATTTTTGACGCAACAAACAACGAACATCACCGCTTGACGCTAGCATTTAATTTTTTTTTTATGTGTCGAATATCGATCAATCTTTCATTTCTCTTTGCCCTCTCTATAAGTAAGCATCTTTTGCTATGTCTCGTTATATCAATTAATTACGAGCTAATTAATTCTGCAAATTAAGAAGTTATCAATCATGTCAAATTTCAGTGGCGGTCTTCGCAGATACCTTAGCGAAGTCAGTTTCATAGCAAGTGTAGGCCTTAGGAACTTGTTGTTTGCGACGGTTCTAATTGCCGCAATTTTCATCCATACGAGTAAACAAACGGAAGATGATTTCTCTTATGGGACAAAAACAGCAAAATTCACTCATTATCCTGCTTACAAGTAAGTTGTTTCGGTTTGTTGACGAGGAGAAATTATTGTCAACAAAAAAAGTTTGTCAAGTGATATACTATCTTCAAATTATTTGCAGGTATCTCTTATCGGTTCTTTGGGC
>JAJJMA010238688.1:0-23889 GCA_023529015.1 Papaver nudicaule
TGCTGCAAGGGGACCATCTCAGCACAAGGAAAAGTAGCGGATGAGGAGCAGGCGGAGGCCATGGGTGCGCTGAAAGCTATTCAATGGGCAAAGGAGATGAATGTAAAGAAGCTTCAGCTGGAGGGAGATAATAGTAACGTGATTAAAGCTATAAATGGGAGTCATTCTGCTGTGAAATGGACTACAAATCCGTTTATTTTAGACTGTATTTCTCTGCTTTCTAGTATCGAGTCATGGAGTTGTTCTTATGCTCCAAGGGAAGTCAATAATGTTGCTCATCTTTTAGCCAAAGAAGCTTACGATGAGACTAGTAGTATTGTAAGGCTAAGTAATCTGCCTGTCTGGTTACAAGCTTCCATAGAAGCTGATATTGTAACCTGAACCCTCTCTTAATTAATGAAGTATTTTTCCTAGTTAAAAAAAAATAAAAAAAAAATAAAAAAAAATAAAGAAAGGAAACCAACCTAAACTAGAAAAGTAAAAGAGTCTTGTTATACAAGAAATACTCGTAAGAGTAGAATAAAATACGTAATGCATAAATAAAGAATGCAGTACTAAAGATGTACTACATCACAAAGTTCAGCCCTTTTCATCAAACCATTTAATAATTTTTAGGGTTACAACACTTAGTGTCAAACCCAAAGTCTTAACATCTTAATCTCAGTCCTCATGGTACGCCACCTCCATTTCTCTTGTTTTCTTTCTTTTTCATTGTTCTGAACTCAGAATGGAACCAATGTCATGCAAATTAACTTTGTAAAAAAGGCCTAGAATCTGGCATAATTAACACATGCAGAAGCAGTATGTCAAGGTTCATACCACCTTATTTTATGTAAGCATTAAAAAAATTTGTTCTAACTTTCGATATTTAATAGGGGCACTTATATAGTACACTAAAAGGGCCGTGCTGACAAAGAAGTCATAAATATAACATATATGATAAAAGTATAGAAAATAGTGGTCCATCAAACAACATAAATTACAAACCAATCTGCATCAGCATTCTAGACCGTGAAAGACAGGATTTGTATCAAGTTGCTGGGCGAAATTCTCAAGAATTTCTTTCACCAGTGCTCCAAGGTCATCCTTCCCCAAGTCATTGTCACTTTTGCCATTCTTGTCAACATCAGAAAATACCTGATCAAAGAGATGAACCACAGATTCATTGGCTTCTGTAGATGGAAGACCGATTTGTGACCCATTTTCCTCGAGAAATTTCCTTGTTCTCTCCATGCACCCTTTTTTACCTTTGCTAACATCTATATCTTGGATTATTTTCTCTATCAAACTGCTCAATTGCTTCTCGTCAGCAAAAAACTGCATGGAGGTTATTCTATACTTCATCAGTACGTATAAAAGATGGCAATGATTAAAAAAAAAAAAAAAAAACCCGTGCTACACTGTTAGACAATACCACTGTAATACCGATATTTCTGTAAAATTTTAACAAAGAAAAAGCAGATAGGTAGATTGAAGTATAATAGTATTGACCTTTCGAAGCTTAGAACCATTGATAATCTTGACATTTTGGATAATCACGATAGGTTTTTCAGCCAACGCATCAGCTAGGTCTTGTAGAACAAGCTGAAGTAGCTCTGCGAATTGTGCCTGACCTAACTCTTCATCACCCTCAGCTCCGTGTTTCTTTAAGATGTCATTTATATGAGAGAATTCTGTACAGATATTGCAAAAATTAACATGATAATTGGACATTCAGATTAGCAAAGCATGTAATTTGTGATACTCCACACCGTCTCGATTGCATTGCATTCACAGTAGCAAACACATAAAAGTTCAAATTCATGTGGTTTCAACAATGTTATAGTGCTAAGTCATTTAATGCATTCATATTATGGTACTGATTCTGGACGATCTAATTAGTGGATCTTAAGATCAGCTTGCAAAAAGTTTTTGTGGATTCTATCATTGCACTTCTAGCACAGAGTGGGGAATTAGAGTTTATAGTCACTACAATCATCCTAATTTGACGACATACTGTTTATAAGTACGACCCTACCGAGAGATGATAGTGTTAGATTGAAAAGAACCCAAATACATCTAACTTAAACATGTAATGCCATCATGAATAGATTCCGATGTACAATCAACAATTAAGTGTTGAGAGTGGCTGTATGACGTTGTCTTGTCTTGAATCATGACAACATATTGGAGACTAATAGCAGATCGCAATTAAAGGAGCACAAAGTTACGCAAGTGGAATGGTTCAATATACAAATACACAAGTTAAAGGTAAATAAAAACTTGTATTTTGCTTTTAAATACTTAAAGAGAATCAGACAAATTAGGTTGAAGGACGTGCAATAGCGTAACTCCACAATGGCCAACAGCGTACCCACTGATTAAATTCAAAAACATCTCCAAACAAAAATGAGCTATGTTTCTATCTAACTTGTCCAGAAGACAACACGGTAAAAGCATCCAAAACCTATCAAATGAGGTAGGGAAATCCCAAAAATGGTTCCTACTTATCAACTGTCTTCGGACTAAGGGGTGGTTGGTAACGTTTGGGTCACCCCAATTGGTTATTAATTAGGAGGTTAAATCCTAATTGGATATCATGGTATCCTGCTCTCGTACGTGTAATGACAAATCGGCACAAGAGAACAGCTAAAGTGAACAACAGGATTGGGAGATTGAAAAGAATAGAGAAGAAGACCGGAACCACCGTTGTAAACCAAAAGAAATAGGACGGGTCATAATAAGCTTGCTAAGATGAGCATATAGAAGTAGAAAATCACACTCCATAAGTGAGGCTACACTCTCAAGCTATTGGTTTAAGAGAGACAAAACCCACAAGCAACAACCTTACAGCAATACAAGGGAAAAAAGGAAACCAAATAACCAGACAACGAAACCATCGAAAACATTGGCAACATACAGATCAATTGACACAAAGAGTAATATAGAGATGAGCAATGTAAAACAACCGAATATATCATTTCACCCATTAAGAAATAGAAAAGAAGACAAGTTCAGAAAATCCCCCAAGTGACTACTTATTTTATAAGTAATTAGTCTCTAAGTGACAACGACATTCAAAATTATAATTCCAGGCAACATAGAACCCCTTCATTTACTTTGACTCTACTTGCTCCTCATATGCAGACTCATTCTTACCTAGTTCAGCGAATATCCAATGCATCTCATTTCTATTATGAATCCCAGTTAAACAGTTCACGAAAAAGCTATACCTAACTAAAAGCTAATGTAATTAAAAATGAAAATATTCCACAAAAGATATCTAAGATTTAAAATAACAACGAAGTAAACTTTCAAGGTTTAAGGAAAGGCAAACCTGAGAAAGGAGGAACGCCCATTTCAACACCCATATGAAGTAAAGCATTTCTCGTCTCAGTCTTACTAATCTTCCCAGTATCCTCAACATCTAAATCTGTAAACAAATTCTCTGCTAACATTGCAAAATCATCTTCATCTTCCAAGAATATACATAGAGACTTCCCATCCAAAACCGACACAATCACCGGATCATCTAAATTCTCGAAAACACAAACCCTAAATCAGTAACTTCCTAAAATAAAAGTCAAAGAAAAATGAAATCAAAATTAATAAAATACCTTTCAATTCATCAGCAATAGCAAGAATGTATTCACAAAGTTTAGACTCAGCTTGCTGTGTATCAAGTTGGGTAAGAGAATCAAGACTAATACGTTTAAGTGCATCTGATTTGATGTATTCAGGTAATTCAAAATCATAAAATGATGAAGAAATTTGAGTATCAGCGATCTTAACAAGCTGAGCTCCTGAAATAATGGCGGTGTCTGTTGGTAAAACTGGATTAATGGTTCTCAATTGAGTTCCATCAAGTATTGTTAAACCTCCACCTGACATTTTTTCAATGGTTTGATTTTATGAGAAGAATGGTACTTTGTTGTGAAGAAGATGAAGAAGATGGAAACTGAATCACATGAAGAAGGAAGCGGTCTGTGGGGTTTGGGGAGTAGTAAATGTTGTTTTGATGTCTGATAAATAAACATCAGAAGTAACTGTATATATTTATTTAATTGCAAATGGCCCTGCTGCTTGTCGCAAAAGAAAAGTGGGTCACGCTCGGGAATATTTTGAGAGATGCCGTTTGTTGCCGTGCAAAAATAAATGTTATGCTAAACGAACTGTCGGAAACTTCATCAGAAAATATGTGATAAGTTTTCGGAAGCACAAAATGCCTGAAAATTTCTCTGAGTATGGATTTGTACGCATTTCCTAACGAGTGTACAGTTGCGTTTTAATTTTATCAGTAGGTCTCATATGGCATGGTATTTAAGTGCCTGCCTAAATTTGGCCCCATAAGGGAGTATTTGGCCCCATGAAAAAATAATTCCGGCGGTTGTTATATAGCAAAATCGGAACACCCCTTATAAAAGATGACTGTTTTACCCTTTCTCAATTAGTTGCTAATTACATGATTAGAGTCTAAACAAGATTAATTAGTCTTAACTCTCATATCAAAACAAGATTAAAAATTATCAAACATTATCAACCATGAGAATCACCCAAGTTTTTTAACCAAAATCTTGAATCTGAACAACGCAAAATCGGTCTATATATATGAAAACTTAAGCCGATTATTCTTGGGTTCTCGAACAATCGGTTCATATTATTACCAAAGTAAGCCGATTGTTGTTACTCTGCCCAGAAATTTAACCAAATCAATCGGTGTATCTATGCACATTTATTGGCCGATAGTTTAAAAATAATCGGTGTAAATTAGTGAACATAAAGAACGATTAAGTGTACACAGGAGATTCAAATACTTGAGCATTCTTCAATCGGTGTATCTGAAGACCATCATAGGACGATTATGTGTACACAGGAGATTCAAATACTTGAGCATTATTAATCGGTGTATCTTAAAACCATCATCTAACGATTTGAAAATATGAATCTTTCTGGAAGTCGATAATCGTTTTTGGAAAGCATTATTATAGAACGATTGTATATTCTGACAATTTTTGAAGTAAAATTTCCAGACAATCGTTCGACGTATACACCAAAGTAAACCGATTAAGCCATAAAAACTGACAGAAATCTAAGTACACAACCCACATTCATTCACATAAACTAGCAACCAAAGTTAGCATCCTACACAAACATACCAAAGTAGTTTAAATTCGAAACAACCAAAGTTAAAACAAGTTTTAAGTGTTTTCAAACTAATATGAGTTTAACCACGACCACGACCACGACCTCTTCCACCACCGCGACCTCCACGAGCACTGGTACTAGCACCTCCAGTCTTTTTAGCTGGTGGTGCGTCTTGTGTAGCCTCACCACCACCACGACCTCTTCCACCACCACGCCCTCTTCCACCACCACGACCTCGTTTAGGTCGTGGTTCTTGTGCATCCTCATGTGCAGCGCTTGTTGTGGCTTCATCCCCCCTTGTCTTGCGCTTTGCCCTCTCCGGTGGTGGTTCTTGAGATTTTCCAAACAAATCTCCACGCCGTTTATTCTCCAGGTTCAACAATTGGTCTAGAGCTTTCTTCAAGATCCTCTCACTCCTCTTATCTATACCACCTTTCACAAGCTCTGTCTGGAACTCGTTGATCATTTTGCCGACTCGAGGTCTCTGTTTTCAATCATACAACATACACTAAGTACATATATATAATGATTAAAGTTAATAGGACACAAGCGAATACTTACATATACATCGACGGCTTCTTTTGGATCAGCAATCAACTTTCTATTATCAGGGCGTATGACATGAGGATGGGAAGTCCTCTTCAACCACTCCATATAATCAGAGTCGACCCAATCGTTCGGAGAGATAGGAGTATCAAGGCGGACCAAATGCTCAGCTCTGTTGTCCCAATCAGTGGATGTACAAGGAGGTGTGTGCACAATTAGAATTGAACCCTCATAGGCCTGACTTTCCTCCCTATCCAAGTCACCCAATCCGAGCGCCTCTTCGATTGGTTCGTTTTGTACACCACCACATTGACGAGCCACTCTTGTCGGATTGTAGAAAACATATCCGGTGGGGTGAAACAGAGGTCCAAAGTACCTTTGTATGCGGCTACAAACACTTGATCCTTCTTCCCTCCTTTTAATGTAAGGATCGAAGACAACTTTCTCGACGGGCAAGTTGTCCAATCGAGTCCTAATCTCAATCAAAGTTCGTTTTTGTCCCGAGGGCTTCCCATTGTACATATATTTACTCCCTAGATAGTGTTCCTCTTTCCAATCGGGGTTCGGCAGCGCCCTTTCGGCAAACTCTGGGAAGTGGCAATATATGAACGCCTACAAGTGAAGCATGGGAGTATAAGATACTAAGTATAGTATAATCTTTGGATAACGACAAATGAAGGTACATGGATTACCTGAAGTAAAGGCATACTGCCCCCAATTTGATCCTTCTTCGCCCTAGAAGCCTTTGTCATCTCATTCAACAAGAATGCAAGACAAGCAGTGCCCCATGAGATCTCATTCAACCTATCCAAGTCAGCCAAAAACTGCACATAGGTGGCATTCACCCAAGAACCAGATGTGTCGGGGAATATGACACTTCCCAAGATGTAGAGAATGTACGCAGTGGCTGTCGCAGTGACCCGCTCGGGAGCCAACTTGCTCTCCTCATGTAGCCGCAGAGTCCCCATGAATTGGTCCCTCAAAGATTTCAATTGGAATGTCTTCGACCTTTGGTTTCCAGACCACATCTCTGTATTGGTCTTCGCCTTGTTCCAACCCAATTTGGATTCGGTAAAAGCATAGATAAGATCCCAATGACGGTCCTTGGCGAAGGCGGAGTCGGTGGGGGCACCTTCCACGTCCTTGAGGAAGTCCATGTCCTTGGTAAAGCCGGCTCCTAACTGATTTGCCTTCAATACTTAGACCTGTAATCTCATGAGCATCATCCGGAGTGATGGTCATCTCGCCAAAATGGAAGTGCATAGAATCTGTCTCCGCATAATACCTCTCCATGAAGGTAGAAACAAGTGGTTTGTCATATCCAACTGTGGAAGTACTGGCAATGGCAGGATACAACCCCGAGTTCTTGACGATCTCTACCACTTGAGGGGCTTCACCGCTAGCTAACCACGCCTCCAAAGCTTTAGGATCCTCAGGGCGTTCACCTACCCTTTCCAAGGGCCACATATCCATCTTTGTCGCCTCCGATTGGTGTTTGAGAAGACGTATTGCATCCTCGTGGTCCTACAAAATGTTGATATGTTTTGTTACATGAAATGAAGTTATGTTGGATGAATAAACGAAGGAAAATAGAACTAAATGAGATACTTACGATGGTTCTGTAGACGATATTGGCCCAACTACCCACATAGCCCCATAAGACGTCCATACCATCCAAAGGTGCACCTAGCTCGTCGTCGGGAAACATCTGCTCTTCGGTTGGCATGTAACTCCTCATTTGTTTTTTAGCCTTCTTTTCTTCAGCCCCCTGTTGTCCACCCTCTTCTTGTATTGGTTGTTGTGGTTGTTGTGCTGGTTGTTCAGCTGCCTCCACGACAGTCAATTCTTCACCCGCTGGTTGTTGAACAGTTGTCCCTTCTTCTTGTGTCTCTTCACCTTGAACAGTTGGCCCTTCTTCTTGTGTCTCTTCACCTGCATCAGTTGGAGCTTCTTCTTGTGGTTCTTCAACAGCTGTTGCTGTTGAATCGGAGATAGGTTGATCGACATCAAGCTGTCTAGCAGCAGTATTTTTACGACTGGCAGCACTCAAAGGTGCACCACCCTCTCGACGGGGAGGCAATCTAACTTGTGTGGCGGCAGGATCTGCAACAGGATCCTGTCTCTTCTTCTTGACAACCTCTTTACCCTTAGCCTGTGGTGTGTTTGATTTCATGTTTTCCCTACAACACAAAACAAGAAAGAAATTAACAGTTACACAGACAACAATCAGCTCACATAACATCAAAGATAAACCGATTATAAACCCAAGGAAACAAAACGTTGGACATTTGTGAAAATATAAACCGATTATATATTCGTATTTATATCAATCGGCTTTATTAAGTGTTTACAAACAACGATTATGGAGTCACAGGAAAATCAAGATTTGTCTACTACATTAATCGGCTCAAAAAACCAACAATATAAAACGATTGAGAAAGGAAACAATAAACGGTGAACATGTTTATGAACATTCAACGATTAATTTCTGCCTCAAACCAGTCGGTTTATTCACATGAAAACAAACAACGATTGAGGCTAAAAAACTTTGGGAGTTTTTTAGCCTGAAAATTTTTGTCAATCGGCGTACATAAGACAATATATATAACGAATAACAACTGATATCGGCTTACGAAAAACAAAAGATGCAACGATTATGGCATAATTCTTTCGTTGGTTATTCATGCGAAATTGTAACGATTGTGCCCTAGAATTCGAAAAGGCTAATTTCTAAATTTTAGAGGGAAAACTAATCGGTTTATGTTCAATTGAACATAGAACGATGGATAATAATCGTTTTCAAATAATACAAACATACAACGATTGTTGTTCCGCTGCAGTTTCAGTAGATGAACACGATGATCAATCGTTGGATGTGGACACTAACATAGAACGATTCTGGGTAACAGTTGCGAACTTTCGGGTTGAAAATCATCAAATTGGAGTGAAAAATCAACCAAATTTCAAATGCAATACCTCATTCTCGTCGGCAGGGTTGGGTTCTTCTTCTTCTGCTTCTCTTTAATAGCCTGTAATTCTTCTTTACTCGCTCTCTTCGTAATCGGGTTAGACGAAGAAATTTCGTAAACTTTCTCTATATCGATTCCTGATTCCTTGAACTCTCTAGGATTCGGTCCTTTGTTCATCCTTCGTTCCATCGGGTTTTATAGAATTAATCGTAATTTTATTTTTTTTGGAAATCGTCGATTAATCGACGATGTTTTGGTTTTGAAAAAAAATGAAAATGAAGTTGAAGAAGAAGAGAGAATCGGTTTATGTTTTGGTTGAAATGAAATTTGGATTAAGATTTGGGTTTTAAGTAGAGAAATTACTGTGGGGGCATTTGGGTATTTTTGCCAATTTTTAGTTATCCCATAACCACCTCTAAAGGATAGGTTTAAAATTCTATGGGGCCAAATACTCCCCAGTGGGGCCAAATTTAGCCAGGTTTAAGTGTGCGAAGAAGGCAAAAGAGATCCGATAAATGACATAGTATACAGTGAGGTTAGGAAATGACATAACCGAGTGATTTATCATGTTTCGAAGGGTTTGAGCTTTCGAAGCTTTATATTGTAGTTGTAGACCAGTAAGATTCGTTAATCATAACCAATATCTCTTGATCACATTGTACTCCCCCATTAAGAAAACTTGTGCACGTGGGCATGCTGCTGCGCATAGTGTATGGTAAACTAAGGCGGTTTGGATAGGTTAGACTAGTTCATGACTTCCTCGTTAAGTAAAACATATAAGAATCCGTGGACTATAAGTCTTGGTGAACAAATTTATGATACAAAAACTCCTTTTTATAAAAGGATGAAACAAAAACTCCATATTATACAAAAGTGATACAAAAGTGATACAAAAAGTCCAAATAATTTAAATTAGGTCCTCTTTTTTTTCCTAACCTACCCCTTCCATATAATATCTTTAATAATACTAAATACACCCAACTATCCAAATATTAAATACACCCAAATGTTTAAATACTAATTACACCCAATATTTTAACAAAACCACTACCACCACATCTCCACCACCACCGCCAGGACTACCACCACCACACCACCAGAACCACCGCCGCCACCAGCAAGAACACCACCACCGCTGCCGCCGCCACCACCGCCGTCGCCGCCGCCACCACCGCCGTCGCCGCCGTCACCACCACCGCCGCCGCCGCCGCCACCGCCACCGCCGTCGTCGTCACCGCCGCCGCCGCCGTCTGGACATTGAAACCAAAAAAAGTTTCAACCATATTTTAACATACCAAAATTGGTTTCAATGACAAAATCGAATGAAACCAATCTTGGTTTCAATATAAATTAACCATTCCAACTACACAAAAATAAACTAGGCATTTCACCAATACCGACACTTGTTTCAATGACAAAATCGAATGAAACCAAATCTGGTTTCAATATAAATTTAACATTCTGCCAACGACTAGGCCTGTAAATGGTTAACCGTTTATCCGCTTTCCGTTCGTTTCCTTTCCAAAAATTCGGATAATATCCGATTTTTCGGTCGGATACCGGATACGGATATTTAATCGGATAATTTCATTTTAGCGGAACGAATATGGAATAGCTAGTATCCGATGGATAATTATTCGTATCCGGCAATATTAGGTTATTTACGTAATTTTCGGATACCGGATACCGGATATAGACATTTAATCGGATAATCTTATTGAAAACCATGGTTGTTTTTTCTTGTTTAAGTGGTGGTTTTGAATTTTTAGACAAACCGGATAATTATCGGATATTATCCGATATCCGTTATTCCTATCGAAACGGATACGGAACTAAATTTCCCATTTCCGTCGGAACTAATCGGATATCGGATATTCGAATAATATTTGGCGGAACGGATACGAAATAAGCAATATCCGTACCGTTTCATTCCGTTTACAGGCCTACCAACGACAACATTGGTTTCAATAAACAAAATCGAATGAAACCAAATCTGGTTTCAATATAAATTTAACATTCCATCAACACCAATATTGGTTTCATTGACAAAATCGAATGAAACCAATCCTGGTTTCAATATAAATTAACCATTCCACCTATACAAAAATAAACTAGGCATTTCACCAATACCGACACTTGTTTCAATGACAAAATCGAATGAAACCAAATCTGGTTTCAATATAAATTTACCATTCCACCAACACCCACATTGGTTCATTCACAAAATCGAATGAAACCAAATCTGGTTTCAATGTAAATTTACCATTCCACCAACACTAACATTGGTTTCATTGACAAAATCGAATGAAACCAAATTTGGTTTCAATATAAAATTATCATTCCACCAACACTAACATTGGTTTCATTGACAAAATTGAATGAAACCAAATCTGGTTTCATTGAAAAATTGATTGAAACCAAACATGGTTTCAATGTAAATTTGCCAATCCAAAAATACTAATATTGGTTTGGTTGACCCAATAGAATGAAACCAATCCCAGTTTCACTACAAATATTGATTGAAACCGGTTTCAATATAAATATACCATTCCTAAAATTTAGCGTGTCCGTTGTCGACAAACACTTGAAAAATATGAAATCAATAAAAACAGATGAAATCTACAAGGTTTCACTGAAAAATAGCACCATAGAATATTACCAACGGCAGGTCAGTTTGCCGACATATGCTCGACGGAAAAATACAGACAAAACAGATGAATCCTTGCAGCATAAACCATAAACTTACCACCAACGATGTGTCCGTTTGCTGAAAACTGCTCGACGAAAAACAAACATCAAAACATGGTTTCAAATGACAAAAATTCACTATTCTATAGCGTTAAGATGACACTTGACGGTGTAGTAAACTCTAAACATACTTGCAAATCGTAAGTAATGTCCACATTTTATTTACTATTCTACACTAACTAAAGAAAAACAAAATCTTGACTGCACCCTAATGACGCACTTAAGTTGCATCAAGTCATTGTGAACCTATCAGAGATACATCCACTTTTTATTTAGGCATGACATGCCCACAAAGTATATCACACAGTTTATCCATCTTTCTATCTCTGCAAACCAAAAATTCTGCTACAACTAGATGATAATAAAGAACTATCAATTAGAATAACATTATCCCCTCTTCCTAATAATTTATCCACTAGATGATTCCCACAAATCATAACAAAACAAACGAAAACTATATTGGTTCCATTGCAGTTAGCATATATAGCAACACAATCGAATTCGTCGGCGAATAGTCGACAAATTGAAAGCAACAAAACTAAATTGAAATCCAAACATACATAAACTCACAACCAAAAACGAATTAAAAAGATGAAACCTTACATAAATTAACAAATTGAAACCTAATTGATTATCAGAGATTTTTTTTACCTTTTGGAGGTTTTTTTGACGGTTTTCTTCACACTACTTGATTTCAGAACTTCATATGCATGTTTCTTCTTCACTTTGTTGTCGTTCTTCGCTTTCTTCGCTGCATTCACCATTTTGGATTTCACAATCTCAAAATTAGGTCAGATCTATAAACAGAGATTAGATATTTGTTTCATAAGATAAATTGAGAGATTTTAGAATCTGTTTCACTCAATCGAGTTCACATAGATGACGATTTTGGTTCAGATCGATGGATTTTGGTTTTTTCGGGAAAAAATTTGGTTCAGCGTGTTCTAGTTTTCTCGGAGACGGAGAGAGATGAAATGAAAACGAAGAAGATAAGTTGACGGTACTTTAATGGTGGGGTGTTTTTCTTTTTGTTTGCTGGGTTGAAATAAGTGAAAGGGTAATTTAGACAGTTTGAGTTTTTTGGAGTTTTTGTTTCATCTTTTTATTGAAAGGAGTTTTTGTATCAAAAATATGGTGACCTTGGGTTTTTAATCAATATTATGTAAGAATAAATCCCTATGGACCGAGGGAATCTCGGTCCATAACCCCTCTACCCTCACACATTCGGTCCCAGGGGGGGGGCCGCCCCCCCCCCCTCCTGGTCTTGGGCCCCCCCTCCCCTCACACACTCGGTTATTTGACCGAACCTCTCGGTCCGTCTAGAATCACTCAACATATAAATGGAGTGCTGTCAAATCTCCCCCCTCTTTAATGTAAACGAAGGGGATCGATAAACAAAAGATTTTGACAAAAGAAAATGACAAACCATCATAGCCCTTGTTTTTTATATATCCAAGGGTTAAGATACGGCACAATTATTAGATAATATAATCAGATTTTAATTAAGGAAAGATTGCAAATTCCTTGAGTAAATAATGATTTTTCTTAATACTTTTCAAAAAAAAGAGAATCAGTGTTCTTATTCTCCATTCTAGTGTATTCTTTATTCATACTACTGTAAATTCTTCTTCTCTTTTTTGATTGGCCACTACCGTAAATCCTCACCTATCCTTGTATTAGGGGGGTGAGAGACCACTAATGCATACACATCACCTTCATATCGCTGCTAGGATGTCAAGTTTAGCTAGGTCGTGTCGTCATTAAAATGTTTTTTTTGCAATTTGTTCCACTCTAACACAGTCACCGGTTCATTTCTAGCATTTTATGGGTATTCAAAGTTATAATATCCTTAGGCATAGCTTTGCCTTCTTTAATCACTGTGGATCACAAAAATCATTTTAAATACTAGCAGACATCCTCCCATGCATCCTTCCATGATGTAAGAACTGTTTAACAGACTAACATATATACCCTTGTGAAATCAGACATAGACTCAGAACTCAGGAAGGAAGGGAAGATGAGGGAAGAAACAAATATAATTGAACTCGAACCATATCCACCACTGGACGAACAAAATGATATTCATTGATGAAGATTTACAAGAAAGAAGACAATGGACTAGAAAAATATCATTGCGAGATTTTATTTTTTTTTCATCTTGGAAATCATTAAGAAAATTCCTAACTTACCTAAATAGGGTAGGGAATTTCTATATTTCCTTAATTAATATTTGATTATATAAGTTAATAAGATGGCCACATAATCGACAATATTAACCTTTGGATATGTAAAAAGCAACGGTTATGATGGTTTGTCAGTTTTGTTTGTCAAAGTCTTTTGTTTATGGAACCGCTTCGTAATGTAAATAACCCAATTTTAAATGCTAGCGTTTCGTAGCCGTTGGATCGTCCGAAATTAAAAGCAGGCCGTTGGATGAAGAGGATTTCCTAACAAAATTTTCGTCCCAACATTCAGACGTTTCACATGAACTGACTAAGTTACCCCTCTATGAATTTTCATTTTCTTCTCGCGTCATTGTAATAAGAAAAGTCACGGAGGATAAATACGTCAAAGGCAAAACCAAGGTATCTGGTTCGAATCTCACTCCAGTAATCGAGTTGCAATTCTTTCTTTCACTATACTCTCTTTCTCTCTGAACCAAATTTAAATTCTTAGTCTGTGGTTAATCAGATTGATGGAGTTTCGATGGAGAAAGCTGAAATTTCAATTTCAGGTTAGTTATTTTCTGTTTTGGATCAATCGTTATAATAGGCACACTCAAGATCAAAACAAACTTAAAAATTATGGATGAGACCTAATTCTCTCCTTTTCCTTAAATCCCTTATTATGCTTTTACAATTAGAATTCACTGTAAAATTCGTTGATTTACAATGATGGTTTATCTGGGTGAACTTGGTTGATGCAATTTATATATTAGGTGTTGGTGATTTGGTCGATGAACAAGGACCAATTAGGTAAGAGAAAAATATTGAATTGACTTAATTTGACTAACATAGATTGAATTTCGTGACCCTACAGTGAAAAAGTTGAGAAAGATTGGATAAATGCAAGGGTTTTGAATTATGAAAAAAGACTAATAATTGTAACCAGTTCTACCTCAAGGAGCTAAATTGAAGAAGGAGAAGAATGGTGAATACCTCTCCTCCACTGGTTTGGTATGTTTCCTCCTTTCTTCTTTTTGTTTGATCACTGAGAAATACTGGGTGTTTCTACTACATTTTTCAACCTTAAAACTAAATTTGCAGCTCCAGATCCTTTTGTTTTTCCCTAATTACAAAGGATACTTTGAAAATTTTTGTAAAAAATCATTAGTTTTTTATAAAGAAAGGATCATTACTGTATACTGTTTGGAAGTTAAGTTCGGTTTAAAGAACTGTTTGGAAGTTAAGTTCGGTTTAAAGTCTTTAGACTTGGTCTATTATAGGCGAAGAACAACCTCTCTTTTTTTGTTATGTTTATAGTCAGTATACGTAGTATGTATATATGCGTCCCATATAGCTTGCAAGGTGGTTAAGGTACATCACTGAAGGCATTGAAATCGATCCATAGGCGGAATCCGAATCCGAGACAACGTTAGTTTTATCGCTTGCTATGGTGTATGATAAATACCGCATAATCTGGAACTGAAATCTTTCATGAGCAATATCCCGCAACCGGTACAAGAGTTGGTTTCCAAAGCTTCATATCATATCTTATTTCAGTCCCACAGTTTTTAGCTTACTTGAAGAGACAAACTGCCCCTTTAGTTCTGTGTATCAATTGACCATGAAAAAGAAGGCTTCAAACAATGTTTATTGACCAGACTACTTGATATAGATTATAGTATACTCATATATTTGCTTAAATTTTAACTTCTCATCTCCTGTTTCAGGAGCGAATGAATGAGCGAGGAGTAATTTGTGTACTGCCTTATGTTTAGTTATTGATGTTCACCTCCTGGGTCGATAATTGGTGGAGGCCTTGGAATTTTCACCGCTGCATTTTACTGTGTACAAAATCTGCTTGTTGAGATGTGTGGTGTACATGATGTTTATAATTTGCAGCTGTTGGTTCAGCTACTGCTGCAGCATTCGGTTTAATCATGTCAGGCTTTATTCGGTGGTGTGCGAGAAATATGATGTTGGTTTATGTTTTAGGCGCTGCAGTTTGATTTTCACTCGGTTGGGCTCATTTAAAGCTTATGGACAAGGCAGATGAACAAATTTGTGCTTATCAATCTACACTGCCATAGTTTTGAAAAAATGGGAAATACGAATGAAAAAGACTAAGCGTCCGCCGACGTGCAACGCACGTGCTCTCGACTTGTGAATTTAAGTTAGTCAAGGGAAAAAGATTTCCTGCATACAGTTCAACCGTGTTAGACCATTCAAAATTGCGTTCACAACAATCAAGGCCTTTTCTTCCTTGACCACTGCACGCAAACATTTGACTGCACGAAATTGTTTGGAATTTGCAGCGCCCAATCGTGGTTGTTGAATTTGGAGAGGTATGCTGCTTGCTCAATGCAACAGGTAGTTAGTGCAGAAAAAACAACCCCAGAGAAACTAATCTGCAATTCCATTGTAAAGAAAAGTGATTTTTCTGCTCATTGTCTGTCTTTTTAAAATACTAACTACAGTCATCTTAGATTTTTTTTCCACTGATTAAGATCACATAAATTTGCAAAACATACATGAATCGCTCGAACAGAAAAATGTCCAAGATCGACAAACATAGCTTCAGTCCTTGTTTGATATCATATTCATACTTGGCAAATCAGTTGTTAAGGTTATGCATCTTAATGAAAAGGATAAACTTTAGTTACCTGTAAGCACAACACAACCCCGCCAAGAGATACCCATGCTGTCTTGCCATTTCGTTGAAAGTAGCATATTATGTACATTAGCACGTAAAACAGTCACATCCTGCATGATTAAATTGTAGAGGCCAATGCCACTAATGAAAGTAAACCGTATAAGGATGAGGGGAGCAAGTGAGCTGCCAACTTTGTCTGTGCGAAACCGCCGAGCAAAGAAGAGAATGATCAAAATCACTACGGAAATTCTGATGACCTGATCTAAAAGAAAAATAGTCAAGACAAAATGCAGTTAATTTATAAGGTCCAATTAAATATTTTCATAATAATAATTTACCAATCGAGTAGTAGATTAACTATTGGTTTGGGTCCAGTTCAGGGCAGTGCAGTGCAGTTCAGTCTTAAGTTATGTACGACCTTGATTTGCAATCTACCTTGATTAAGAGATGTCGCCAACTGCTTGATGCCACCAACTGCAGAAAGCATATATAATTTATAAGCTCCAATTTCATTATCTTCAGTTACACTACACATATATCCATACACATCTTAATAACCCATATAAATATCTGACTGAATTTAGAGTAACTAAGCTCACATGAGATTGCTGGAGTAAGAA
This sequence comes from Papaver nudicaule, assembly GCA_023529015.1. Classification (NCBI taxonomy): domain Eukaryota; kingdom Viridiplantae; phylum Streptophyta; class Magnoliopsida; order Ranunculales; family Papaveraceae; genus Papaver; species Papaver nudicaule. Next base: position 16,823 of record JAJJMA010238688.1, read on the forward strand.
TTCCATCTCCAATTTAGATTAGCCTATTATTTTCAAGACTGAGTATTGCAGTTTAGATTGCTGGACTTGGAATCACACGGAATTTTGGAGAGGTATGCAGCTTGCCGAATGTAAGAGGTAGTATTTAGTGCATCAAAAATAACCCCAGAGAAACTAATCTGCAATTCCATTGTAAAGAAAGTGGTTTTTATCTCATCTTAGATTCAGGGGGATGTTATGCTGAATAACAAACTTGAATCACAAAAAAAAATCATTATGAGGGTAGGGAAAAAATGATGAAGCAACAATAAACAAAACAATATGAGGAATGTTTGATTAAGCTATCTAATCGTAGTGATTTAGTGAAGAATCAAAACTGAAAATTTGGGAGAAAGAGATAATAACCCAATTAAACGAGTAAACATTAATTGGGAAAGAAATGACTGAGGAGTGAGGCCTAATTTCATAAAACCCAGATGAAAGAAAAGTCATACCTGGGAAAAATACATCTATTAATCTGAAGAAGATATCAGAGCGAATATGATAAAGAAGAAATAAGTGCTTCAATTCAATTGACTGTCAAGAATATGAAACAAATGTGACCATGAGTGCATCAACTCCAGCAAAGGGTTTAAATTCCTTTTCCTTCCTTCGTGTTGTGTTGAAGGACAGTAAAGGGGATGTTAATGACATTGATTTGGGTTTTTATTTCGATGGTAACAGAAGAACAGTTAGAGCGGAATTGAATGAGAGAAGATTAGCCCAAGGAAAACATAAATCTTGGCAACTTGAATTTGGCATGTTGGATCAGAGCATAAAAGTAGGAAGCATTCCCAACCACGATTTATATCATTCCCTTTTCTGCATTTTGAGAGCAAGGTGAGCCGTCGATCTCTTAAAAATGCTCATTAAAGACCGTCAGATGGAGAAAACACCACTGTCTTATGTAAGATAGATTAGCACACCGAAGCCTGTAGTAATTTCTCAACAACCACTGATACAAATAATTGACAGCCGTGATTAAGAGACTCAAACCTGTAATACAGTCACCTAATCACTAGAACAAGGTGCACCTGTTCTGAATGTGGTGAAGTCGGTCTCCTAATTCAAACGTTTCATGGAAAACCCCTTACTAAGTAACACCCATCCCATCTGTTTGTCCAACAAGTAAATCCCAGTCGTCAAATACTCCATCCACTTACCCAGAACCATAAGATATTCTACTGGGCCCCACTGAAACCACAAACACCCAATGACCCCATATATCGAAGTGGGTCCCACAGTTGAAGTTTCCATCCCCTCGCCCTCTGTTCCTTACTTCCTTTAGACATCTTTTCAATTTTAGCACCAAGCTTTCCATTAACAAAAACAAACATCTTTTTCCATTCTTCCATAACAAACCGAGTATACTAGTAGAAAAGGAAAGGGTTTTCCTCTTAGATTCTCCAAGAAATCTCTGGTTTGGACGTCTTTATTAAATCTTAAAAAAAGGTAAGGTTAGATTCTTCTTTCTATTAATTAGATTAGATTAGATCTGCAAATTTCACTTAATCTAAGCTCCTCTTTCTTGATTCCATGATTTCTTGACTTTTATTGATGAATTCAATCGATTGTTGATGATGTTGTTTTCTTATTGCTTTTGTTAGATTGAATTTGTTGTGTGAGAGATCAATTTGGGAATTATAAAGAAATAAAGAATGGGAGCGTTTATGTCAAGATTTTGGTTTATGATGTTTCCTGCAAAAGAGTATAAGATTGTTGTAGTTGGATTGGATAATGCGGGAAAAACAACTACTCTATATAAATTGCATCTTGGAGAAGTTGTTACTACACATCCAACTGTCGGAAGTAATGTTGAAGAACTTGTTTACAAGAACATTCGATTCGAGGTAACAGATTAATCCTTACTTATCAAATTTTTACTTGAATATCTTAAATGTTGAATGTTCTTTGAAATCTTTTAAGACACCAATTGGATTTGTAGAAAGATGAGTAGATTATAGGTAATCATTCATTAGTTAAATTAGGCTATGATATGATCCTTATGTTAAGTAGTAACTGATTGCTGCAAAATTCGTGTTCAGTAGCTGACTGCTTCATTTGATGTAATGTTCTTGATTCTTGTATACAACTTGTGTTTTCTGTCGTGGTTTAAAATTTACTAGATGTAATCTTTAGTTTAGATTGTTTCGCTGTTGCATTTTTTAAATGTCACAAGTAAGTTAATGGTAAGGTGTGCCTAGATGTTGAACTATGCTAGCATGATTGTGGTTATTAAAATTCCTTGTATTGCACTTTAAGAAAGTGAAACTTAAAATGCGTGATGTTTTTGAGCAGTGAGTTATAGATGAGACCGTGGTGATATTAATTGTGTTGGCCTTTAGAGAGACTGAGATTATATTAGGAGGTTAAGATGTGATACATCAGATTTCAGTAGTTATTACTTTTTTGTTTTTCAGTTTACGTGCACTTTTGGATTTGCTTTGGTTCCTGTTGAATTTTCCCGTTTCTGGAATTACATGTCATAGATGGGTATAAAGTTAGCCAAGACTGCGTGAAACAATCCTTGAGATAATGCAGAAGCGTGGACCTCCAAACAATTTATTTCCCTCGTCTAACAATAGAGAATAAGGGAAACCCATTTTGTCGGTTAATAGACATGTTACCGGTTCTTTTCTGGGTAAAAATAGACTAGGTTGTTTATGTTTTTTCATATCATGTGTCATACAAACGTCAAATAATTAGGATAAAGACTGAACCTTACGAAAAATTTAAATAGGTGCATATCGTTCTAAGAAATGGTGATTTATCATTAGTTATTTCTGAAGAATTGGTAGCTCTTTTTTTGTATGTGTTACTGAATAATCTTGAAATTTTAAACGTCTCCCTGTATCAACTTGTTTGGAACCAGATGGGGAATTGATATGGATAGTTGCTTACTGCATTTAAGTCGGCAATCCTGTAACTTTTCGCCAGAATATGTGGTCATAGTAACTAGAAAATCTACAGATAAGAGTGTTAATCATCAATGCCTTAACTATTACAACTTGCAGCAACTTTGGCCTTGCTATGCCAAGTTTTTTTTGAGTTGTACCACTACCATATGCTAGATCTCTGACTGAAAGATCTGTTAAATGTCAAAGTAGTGGTCAACATCTTTCTGCTGATGATAATTTATGAACTATCATAATCACCTGGTTTGACTGATCTGCTCTGTTGGGCTTGACACTGTTGTTTAGTCTTGTATATGATTTTATGTTCCTGTATATCTGCATGTCTAAACATGATTTAACCTTGTAATGAATGTTTTATCAGGTGTGGGATCTTGGTGGGCAAGAACGGCTGAGAACATCCTGGGCTACATACTATCGTGGTACTCATGCAGTAATAGCAGTTATAGACAGCACTGACAGAACTAGAATCTCCCTAATGAAAGATGAGCTTTTCAGGCTGCTCCAACATGAAGATCTTCAACATTCAGTCATTCTCGTCTTTGCAAACAAACAAGATCTCAAGGATGCCATGTCCCCTGCTGAGATCACTGATAACCTCTCTCTCCACAGCATCAAGAACCACGACTGGCATATTCAAGCATGCAGTGCTCTAACAGGTGATGGTTTATATGATGGATTGGGATGGATAGCTCAGCACGTCACTGGGAAAGCTACTAGTTAAAACAGAAACTTTGGCTACTGTTTTCATTCACGTAGTTGAGGGAAAACTGGAAAAAGGTTATTCTGTGTAACACTCATCCGTATGAATTTCTTGTGAAAGAACAATTTGTATTTTCATTCTGATTTTAAGGAAAAAATTCTTCATCTTTGTGCATAAATCACAATGGCACTACACTTGATATTTACGAATGTATCAAACTCTACACATGCCTCAATAAACAGTCTGTCACTCCCAAATATTGCAAAGGAAAAGGAGAAAAAAAAAAGTAAGAGGAAAAACAATCCTTTAAGCTTATATAGGCTAAATGGAGAAGGGGATTTAAAATTTCCGGAAGAATGAGACTCAGAGTACCCAACATCTACAACCTTGTGAGTCTTGAGGTCCTTCAAACCATCTATCCCAGAAAGAATTTGCTGGGCCATGTGTTCTGTAACAGTCAAAAAATAGCAGCAATTAGTTAATGCATAAGGTAAAGTTTACGATTTCCGTATCTAAGGTGCATAAGTAAAAGATTACGAATGAAAGAAATATTACTCTGGGAGAAGCGGATCAGGTCTAGCGTCTACATTAAGCAACAATCTGATGAGAGAAGCCAGATAAAATTTAGTCTAGAACATAGTTGAAAGTGCTAATCAAACCCAGAATGTAGCACAATTATTTATATCTTCAGTAAGAATATACGTACTCCTTGCATGCTGCGGAAACTTTCTCTGTTTTCTCCATTTCTTCCAGTTCTTCCTACATACACATGATGAAACAAAGAACATTCAGATGGTCTGAGCAAATAAAGAAGGGTCACACCGAATAAAGCATAAACATGCAATTAACTCACTAAGTACTTTGAACGATAAACCCGTAAAGATAAAGTAACATGACTTGTTTTATGTACATTCTATATATGGACAAGTATTCTCAACATGAAACACCTGCAGTAGCTGGCAGGTGAAAAATTATGGTGTAGTGATGAATGGGTCATAATCATAGCATTCCTGGCTTAACCCCAACAGGCTCCTAAGCCTGCACCATTGTTGACACCTGAAACTACGACTAACGTGGATGCATGACTCTATATCATTAAGACCCGAGAAGTTATTTTCCTCTGTCTCGACTCTCCGCAACATTGGTGCAAATATTACACCAATGCATCTAATGCCTAAACTACGGTATTAACTGAACTAAATCCTTTCTTGCCTCGGGCTCCTGAATTTTAAGCAGACATATTTGCAAACTCCTACTGAGCTCAATCAGACCATAACTTAAAAGTCTATAATGTATCTGGGCGCGCATTCGCATAACCATGTAGTATCTGAAGGGATAGCTTTTGTAGTAGCAACCAGTACTGAAAAACATGGTTTTGGAGATATGTTTGTGTACATTCTGTAACATGATATACTGTGTGGGGGTTGTTATTTGTGGTTGAAATTAGTGGTGTTGGACAAGTGTATGGTTAGGAAGAGGTTGGTGTATAGAAGAAGTTCAATAATGGTGTAACAAGGAACAAGTCACAACCGTAAACACCCTGATTCCAGACTTCAACCCCAACAGACTCCTAAGCCTACACCAGTGTTGATTCCAGATGCCTCTATACCATTAGGAATCGCTGAAAAGTTTTTTTTTTTCACTGTCTCGACTCTCCACATCATTACCTAAGGAATCAAATTGAATTAAATCCTTTCTTGCTCAGGCACCCAAATTCTGAGGAGATATATTTGCATAGTAATGAGAAAGCGCCGGAACTACATTACCAGCACCTTCTTACCTCCAAACTCCTACTAAGTTCAATCAAACCTTAGCTTACAAGTCTATAAAATAACTGACCGCATATTTGCATACCATGTAGCATCTGCTGCGATAGCTTTTTGTTCTTACAGCCTAAACTCACCTACATAGAGTAGGTGTGTAGTTTCAAGAAGCACAACATTTCCCGAATCCCAACTCCTCAGCTCCACGAGGAATGGGAGCACGGAGTTGCAATGATTTACAGATGAATCCCCACTTCTTGATAGCAAAAAGAACATGTCTCAGTGAAGAAACATCACAACAGGAAACACGGGACTAGTCTAGTAGAAAATAAACCATCTTGTTTGTATTAAGCAAGTTGGCCGAGACACATACTCAATGGCATTGAACACCATCTTGTTTGTAGAAAGCAGATATGCACACGGGGTAACAAAAACTAATGCCCCAGAAACCATCTCACATTAAAATGACCAAATTGACAACTTCTTCACAAAGTTCAGCACACCAAGTCTGAATGGATTTAATCCCAAAAGACTACTACCTTCTCCACAACTTCTTACAAAAAAGTCAATTTTAACGGAATGAAAAATACCAAGTTCTTCAGCCATCAAGATAAACAATGTAGTCAGATAGCACAGCTATCCAGAGACCCAAATGAGATGCTCAATACAAATTCAGCCAGTAGAGGTTATCATTTAAAGTAAACAGGTTAAATCTTCTCTCCCTAAATGGGTCTTTACACAAGGATATCTAGCCATAAAACCCTTAATTTGAAAACAGAAACTGACACCAGAATCAACTCTCCCCAAATTTTGATACACTTAACTTCCAAAAACCTCCAAAGAAAAAAAAAAAACAATTGGTTATTGGTGGTTAGTCCCCCCTGCTCTACTGTATTGAATAACTTAACAAATATCAATAGCTGAATCCTACTTATACATACTCATTAACCACACAAAACAATAGCAGTTGAGAGTTTTTTCAAATTTTCAATATGGAAATTTTGTGTTAATCTTACCAACTGATTTAGCCTAGGGCAATAACATTTCATTGAACCAGAAATACAATACAATGGAGTAAAGGAAAGATAAATACCTCCAAGGATCGAGTTTCCTGTTCAAGTCTTTTAAGTTCAGCAAGAATCCTATGTTTCCCTCTAGTATCACTTGTCACCAACACTGACCCAACCTGGTGGTTCTCGGTATCCATCTCCATACCTCTTTGCTCCATCTCCATCTCCATACCTTCTTCTTATTCTTCTCTCTATCTCTTTTAACAACACTTTTATAATATGAAATCACAAGGAAGCCCACTGTCCTTTAGGACTTCTTTACAACAAGTAATAAAAACAACTGTAAAGTACAGAAAACCCAGAAATTGTCATAGTCTTCTCTGGGTCTCGTTTATTCTTCTTCTTCGGTTCTTCTTCCAAGTACACTTCTCTCCATAATTTAATTTAATATCCCCCAAACTCTCTTAATGGATCTGCAAAAGAAAAACAGTTAAACAAAAATTGGGGTTTGTTAATTGGTTTGAGAGTTTTTGATTGAGTAAAAGGAAACCCTTTCTAATGAATCTCTCTCTTTTTTTTCTTCTTGAGAGAAACAAAAAGAAGAAAAGAAATCTCTCTTTTTCGTAGTTGTTGTTTGGTGGTATTCAGTCAGTAAGTAAGT
>JAJJMA010238688.1:43889-62290 GCA_023529015.1 Papaver nudicaule
CCAATGGAATGAACTCAAGTTTTCTTGTGATCATTCCTAAGGATAAAGGAGCAAATAACTTGAAGAAGTTTAGACCAATCAGCCTGAGCAATTTCTACTTCAAAATTATTACCAAAATCTTGGCAACAAGACTAGGTGGAGTTTTGGACAAGTTTATTTCTGAAGAACAAGTAGCGTTTATGAAAGGCCGAAGTATTCATGAAAACATATGTTTGGCATCTGAATTAATTAATGACTTGGATGAAGAAAGAGATAAAGGAAATGTGGGATTGAAGCTGGATATTGCACAAGCATTTGATACAATTAGTTGGGAATTCATTATGGAGGTCTTTAAAAGGTACGGCTTCTCTCATACTTGGTGTGACTGGTTACTGAAAATCTTACAGTCTGCCAGAATCTCAGTAATGGTTAATGGCGGCCCAGTTGGTTTCTTCGGAATTAATCGTGGGCTGAGGCAAGGTGACCCATTGTCACCATTAATATTTGTTCTAGTTGAAGACGTCATGTCTAGAAATATTGCAAAGCTGTTTGAGAAGAGACGAATGGAGTATATGGTGACAAGAAGAAACGTGTCTCCAACACATCTTTTGTTTGCTGACGGCATCTTGGTCTTCTGCAAGGGGAGAATGAGCACGTTGAGGAACTTATTTGAACTTTTAGAGAGGTACGGTAAGTTCTCAGGGCAGAATATTAACAAAACCAAGAGCAAACTATACTTTGGCGGTGCAGATTCCAGAAGAAGAGATAAAATCTCTAGCAGACTTGGTATCAAAGTGGCCACATTCCCTGACAAGTACTTAGGAGTACAGCTGTGTCCTGGTGCAGCACGTGAAATCCATGTGAAAGAAGTGGTTGATAAGATATTGGACCAACTAAGTGTTTGGAAGGGTAAACTACTCTCCTTTGAGGACCGTGTGATACTAGTAAGGCATGTAATTTCAAGCTATCCTATACACTCAATGGCTGTCTATAGATGGCCTAATGGGAGCATAAATAGGTGTGAAACGGCTATAAGGAATTTCCTTTGGACTGGCGATTTGGAGAAACGAAAGACGTTTGTAGTAGCATTCGACAAAGTGTGTAGTCCTTTATCCCATGGAGGGTTGGGTATCACACAGCTAGATGTGATGAACAAAGCAATGCTGATAAAGCTCTGGTGGAACATCAATACTTCTACCAAGAAGTGGGCTCGATTTATGAAAGCAAAGCTGCTAAGATTGAATGGTGACCTGATATTGTACAAGATGAAGTCTTCTATAAGAGGGGGAATGAGATGGATCTATAAGGAAGTTGAGAAGAATACTCGTGTGATTATTGGGAATGGACATGATACATCGCTATTCTATGACAGATGGCTAGGACCTAAAACCCTGGCAGAGATAATGAGCTTACCAGATGAAGCAAGAGAGACGCACATTGGCAGGGTTAGTGCAATCATAACAGATAATGGTGAATGGGCCTTTAGGGAGAACCACATAATAGTAATTTCAGATGCTGGGATCAACTTGGCGATACTTGCAAAGCCAGTACTTGAAGAGAAGGACAGGAGAATCTGGACGCTTGAAAGAGATGGTAAATTTACTACCAAATCAGCTCGTGTTTACCTACGTGAACAAATGGGTGTTTACCCTGATGTCATGCCTGAAGCTCAACTAGTTTGGAGAAGATGTGTACATCCGTCTACATCGGCTAATTACTGGAAGTTAATGCACGAAAACTGTTGGGCCACTGATGATAGAATTGTGTGGTTGAGACAATCCGTCTATATGTCAGTTTGTTTGAACTGCAACCGAGATAAGGAGTCTCTAAAACACTTACTTTGGGATTGCGAATTTGCTCAGAGAGCTTATGACTGGTTGGAGTCAATCTTCGAGATTGAACCTGATCGTGAACTGCTAAAATGTTGGGAGAATTCAGCTGGAAGGAGTATGATGATTCGTGAGCTCTGTTTGATAGCTATAATAACAGTCAGGGTAGAACTATGGAGAAAACGTAATGCAATGAAGATGGATAATAGAAAAATCCACTGGATTCAGTTCAAGGCTAGACTATGCAATATTATGTCAAACAACTCCATTCGATTGAAGAGTGCTTTGCACAATAGGATGGAAGATAAAAGAATGGCGGATTTCTTCGGTGTAAAGCACAAGGTATACAAGCAAAACATACCCATGGAGTGCACGTTTACCTTACCAGAAGTTGATGAGCTCTTAATCTGTTGTGACGGGGCAACTACTGAAAATCCTGGACCTTCTGGTGCTGGTGCTGTAGCAAGAAACCATAAAGCTGCTGTTCTTGGAGCTTTGAGTGTGGGTTTGGGGGTTAACACTAACTACATGGCTGAGGTTTATGCAGTAATATATGGTCTGGAATGGGCGAAAAGATGGCATTTTGTGAAGGTGAGAATTAGATCTGATTCTGCAGGAGTACATTCAACAATGGTTCAGTACCATGGTTTCTTCAAAGACGTTAGTTGGAATTAAAGAAACATTACATAGAGATGAAGTTTGAACACGTCTTCAGGGAGGTTAATTTTAGTGCAAACACAATGGCGAAAAGAGCTAAGGGGTTACGAATGGGAGAAATTGAACCTCATGAGGGTAGACCTGAATTTCTTACTAATGTAGAGTGGCCAGGCCACTACTACCGTTTCTAATAGGCTAATGCCAATTTGTTTTTATTTCTTGTAAGGCTTAGGCCATTTTTTCGAATTCTGGCGGCCCTCTAGGTATGTCTACTGGGCCGTGCTAGCACTTTGTTATTTTTAGCTTTTTGCTCTAATAAAATATGGGACCTAGGGGTGAGCAAAAGACCCAAAAACCGCCGGCCCAATCCGGCCCAACGGTTTTTTGCGGGTTGGGTGTCCAATCCGCCAAAAGATGGGCCGGACGCGGATGATGTTTCTAGAAACCACTGAATATAGGGTCGGTTGCGGTTGGAGTGGTCAAAAGTCCATGGACATCCGCACCCACTAGGGTTAAGGTTATTTAGGGAAATTTAATAAAACCTCAGGGATTATTAGATATGCTATGTCAGCGATTAATTTATTTATTTGTCATCATTCTCTGGATTGCAGACGCGTTGGAAGTGCTCAAGGATGAAGAAGAAGTAATCACTTTGAATTGACTTTTTTTTTTTTTTTTTTTTTTGGTGTGGTATATACGACACATAGTACTAACAGTAGGCTAGACTTCTAAAACTTTTGCACATTTAGATTGGGTAGTTGTAAAACATGTTTTTTGGAGCTGTTGTTTATGTTTCATTGTCACTTTTTTGTATATGAAGTTGTGATGTTGTACAAGAATTTGGGATACCTTATTGTATATGTATGTAGGTTGTTTCGGCTGTTTACATGTTTTGCACAATGCTATCTTCTTATAATAAATTTTAACTTTGTAAGAATCAGTGGATCATCCGCACCCAATCCGCGCATCCGCGCATCCGTTGGATGCAAATCCGCCGGATGATGGATTGGGTGCGGATGTGGAATCCAAAATCCGCCAAATATTGGGTGCGGGCCGGATGCGGCAAAAATCGGCCCAATCCGGTCCATGCTCACCCCTAATGGGACCCTTTACCAAAAAAATATATAATGAAATAAACATCTTTAGCATCTAAAAAAAACTTGTCCAGATTGGAAAACTGAAAATCCAATCGGAGATACATACCCACCAGCCAAAATGGGCCTAGTGGCCTAAGTTAAAGCTGAAACCTTAGCGCGCCATTTTTACATCTCAAGTTAATGGGCTTACTACTTATAGAACGAAAACCCGCTTTTGATTTCATGTATTCTTAAAACCAGCTGAGAAATGAAAATCAAGTCTCCCCAAACATGTGGTGCCTAATCCACTGAATTATCTCTCAGGCTCTCTCACACCTCTCTCTCTCTCTCCCTCCCTCAGAGAAAGGCATTGTACCCTGGTAAGCAATTTCTGCTAGCTATTACTTCTTCTTCTTTTGATGTTCCTTTTGTAGTTCAATCCTTGAAGATGAACTATGTAGTATAATGGTTACAAATGAAGTTTCTTTCTTTGGAAACAAATTGAGTTATCTTTATTTCTTTTAAAGCTAATTCTTATAAATCTGAACAAAAAACTTACTTGCATTTGTTTTTATTATGGTTTATAGTTTCTGTCTCTGGAGCAAACATCATAATTTGGCATTTTGAGTTGCCTTTAATCATGGCTTCTTCTTCAATGCTCAATGGAGCTGAAAGCTTAGCACTTGTTAGAAAAATGTCTCCAAAAGGGTTAGGCTTTACAGGTTCAGAACTCAGTGGGAGGTGTTTTCCTAAGATGACATTAGTATCTTTTGGCAAAATTTCTAAAACTAGAAAAGCACTAGGAGGAGTCAGATGCAGCAGCAGCAGCAGTCTTTCATCATCTTCTAGACCAAGTTCTCAACCTAGGTTTATACAAAACAAAAAAGAAGCATTTTGGTTCTATAGATTTCTCTCTATTGTATATGACCATGTTATAAACCCTGGGCATTGGACTGAAGATATGAGAGATGATGCACTCGAACCTGCCGATTTGTCAGATAGGAGAATGATAGTTGTTGATGTTGGAGGTGGGACTGGTTTTACTACTCTTGGTATTGTTAAGCATGTTGATGCCAAAAACGTTACGATTCTTGATCAGTCTCCTCACCAACTTGCCAAGGCAAAGGAGAAGGAGGCTTTGAAGGAATGCAAGATTATCGAAGGTGATGCTGAGGATCTTCCATTTCGTACTGACTATGCTGATAGATATGTATCAGCTGGAAGGTAAATTTGCGGTTGTTTTTCAAGAACCGAATAAAAACTTAGAAATATGTTCATTTAGTAGGTTTCTCATAGCCAAAATATACTGTTATTTTCACTGCAGCATTGAGTACTGGCCAGACCCGCAACGTGGCATTACGGAAGCATACAGAGTCTTGAAACTAGGTGGAAAAGCTTGTATAATTGGTCCTGTATATCCAACCTTTTGGTTGTCTCGCTTCTTTGCGGATGTTTGGATGCTGTTTCCAAAAGAAGAAGAATACATTGAGTGGTTCACCAAGGCCGGATTTAAAGATGTTCAACTTAAGAGGATAGGGCCAAAATGGTACCGTGGTGTACGTCGACATGGCCTTATCATGGGATGCTCTGTAACTGGTGTGAAGCCTGCATCCGGGGAATCTCCATTAAAGGTAAAATGGCCAGTGTCTACCTTTGTGAATGGTACTATCTTGCAGTTTTCGTTAAATTCTTTATATACTCTAGCATCCCAATTTTTCTCAATCTTGCAGAAGTATGGAAGGGTTCAATTTCAAGCCAAATTTCGTTTATATTCCTTTTATCTTTTCTCTGAAATCTTCAATTGTGTTTGTAATTTTGGATGCAGCTTGGACCAAAAAAGGAGGATGTGGAGAAGCCAGTTAGCAAATTTTCCTTCTTTTTGCGTTTCCTTGCGGGAATCACAGCAGCGGCATACTATGTGCTGGTTCCCATTTACATGTGGATCAAAGATCTAATATTTCCCAAGGGAATGCCTATATGATAGCCAACTTTAAGCGTAGCAAGTCTGCAACAGCTTATGTATTCTGTATTCATGAAAAAGTCAGCATGCTTTTTACCGATGATGAAACATTCAGTTCAAGTCCTTATTGCTGCTCGTTTGGTCCCGTAGCCCTTCAAAACAATGCTACTTGCAATAATAGTTTAATATTTTCAGAATTATTACAAGGCGCAACCTGATGCATTATTGTAAGGCATTGCTTGGCTTCATAACGCAACAAAGTATTCTCTCAACATATTTTTGGGATATGCTCAGCACAAACCCTGCCGTTTCTAAAAAAGAAAGGCACGCTGTATCAATATCAATCAGAAAGACTAGCCCTTGGTAACATAAACACAAGTAAACAGTTGAAATTTCAAACCAAAATGTTTTACACCTAACTTCAAGGAGGTTAATCCCTGGAAAAGGAAAAGCAAACATAAAGGGAAGGAGCATTAAAATACAATAGTAGATCTAGGTTCTAGATAACAAAATTGAAATGGAAAAGAAGAGATCTTAAGACTTGAAACCAGTAAACAGGATATACTGGTGACAGATTCCTAAGAGGCTGTTCTAATGCAGATATACTGGTGACAAAGAACTGCCTAACAAGCTGCTCTAAAGAAGATTTCAAGATGGGTCTCAATAGGAAACCAAGTTCTGGTCCCTAGCTGGAGATTTGGATCTAGATTTGCTGGTTGAACGCAAGTCCATTCAAAGGTCTCCATAGGAAACCAAGTTCCGGTCCCTAGCTGGAGATCTGGAACTAGATTTGCTGGTTGAACGCGAGTCCATTTTGCTTGCAGGTTGGTGTTTGCCCACATCCTCCACTGGTGACTTGGATAAACTCCTGCTGCGTGACCTAGACCTCAACTTTCCCTTGTCTGAAGTGTGGTGTTTGCCCACATCCTCCAAACTCCTGCTGCGTGACCTAGTCCTGAACTTTCCCATGTCTGAAGTGTGGGTTGCCTCCTCATTACGGGGACCAAGCCGTGACCGAAGCTTATCACTGATGCTACGACGCTCAACCACTGGACTTCGATCCCTTTCACGGCCACCCCTTTCACGGCCACCTCTGTAACCAGTTGGGCTCCGTGAGATGCTCCTACTTCGACTTCTGTTTCGGTACCTAGAACAATGAAAATGAAAAAAAAAAAAAGGAAAACAAATAAGTAATATTGGTTTGCACTAATCTAGCAGCAAAAGATGATTTTTGACATTGACCTAAAACACAGCGTCACCTTACCAACTCTCAGACACAATGGCACTTATCTTACTCAAGGTGACTAGGTCTTAGGTTACTAGATTTCTGAAACCGAGTTCAGTCATGAGGTTCAGATATGACCATATTGCAGTCTGGGTTGATCAGAGAGAGAATGTACACAACGTTCCATCATAAAGAATGACGCATGCCCAAGTCCCTGATCCCTTTGACGGAAAGTGAGTTTGAATTTTAAATAAATCATTTGTTATTTCTAGGTTTTGTTTTCTTTACAAAACAAAAATGCAGTACTGAGCCAATTAAATAGAAGTCAGACTCCGTAAACAGTTTGTTTTAGTGCAATAAACATTTTGTAATTCAATTTCCAATGGATATTTTCTAGTCGCCTTAAGTCTGTATACAAATCCCAGTTCCAGAGAGAGAGAGAGAGAGAGAGAGAGAGAGAGAGAGAGAGAGAGACCTGGTAGGACTCCTGCGCCGTGGAGGGCTCCGGTAACGGCTCGGCAATGAGCGCTCAGGATAGTTTCTGTAGCTTCCGAATCTACAGTTGAGTAGAATATCAATACCATTTTTAAGCTTAGCTAGTACGATTCAAATTTGAGTAACATGATTCAAGCTCACCTGTCACGGTTCATATCCTGAGCATTTCTTCCCCTGTTATGGAAAGACCTAGGAGGGGAACGCTCTGGAGATGGGGTTCGGTACTTGCGTGCAAAAGAGTAGCGGTCAGTGAACCCACGCCCTCTTCTAATACGTTTAGGACTCCCATCAGGAGATTTGCTTCTTGACAAATTACGGCCACGATTAGATAAAGAAGGTTCAAGGGTTTTGGGGGCAGGACTTCTTGAATTAGTCCGAACAGGACTAACACTTCGCAACCTAGGAATGATCCCGGTACTTCTTTTAGGACTCATACTTCCGCTGCTGTTTGGGCTCCTGCTCCGGCTCTGGCTCCTGCATATATAATAATACTTTCAGCTCATCACAGTGAACGAAGAAAGACAGATAAACTTAGAGAGCAAGGTACGAGTCATCTTCGTATCAAACCACGCATACCTGGATTTGCCGGAGTGATTGATAGTATCTGGTTTTTTATAAAGAGACATTTTGCCCTCGTCATCAGATAAATCCTTGGTGAATTTCAGATCATCTTTCTGTCCCCTATCTTTATCTGCTTTTACCCCGACAGGTGGGGGAGACTGCTTACTACCAACTACAGCATAATTAACCATGGTTCAGAAATACTATATATAATTATATCACAACACTCAAGGTTAAAACAAACTCACCCATAACAAAGGAAAGATTGCAATTATTAGCCGACTACAACATAGTCGAAGTTTGGCATAAAGATTACAGAACAAAAATAAACCAATAATATTGAAGCTTACTTTCAGCAGATAACGAGTGTTTACTGGTTTTACGAGCAGAAACTCTACGTTCAGTTTCACTGTCAGAGCTGCTGCTTCCACTTTCTGAATCACTGTCACTTCCGGAACTCCTATATAATAACATTGAAAGAACAGTAAGCGGTTGAATAAACAAAGAACAGAAAGTAGTGTGGAGTTGATATCACCAAAGACCGGACCATTTAGACTTCCGCTTAGAGCTTTTGTTGTTCCGCTTCCTTCTCTTGTCCCTTAGTTTATCCTTCCTTTTCTTCCCATGCTTGTGCTTATTTTTTGTCGAGGTTTTCTTTCTCCTCCTACGTCTTCCATCACTAGAACCTGAATCTGATGGGGAAGAGTCTGAATCAGAATTACTGGAGGAATACGATTCGGATTCAGATTCAGAGTCGGAGTCAGAATAACTATCAGTTGATGAATCAGATGAGGAGTATCTCCTTTTTCTCTTCTTTCTCTTGTCTTTGACAGACTTCTTGTGTCTTTCCTTCCTGCTGCCATCAGAACTGTCATCTGGAGAAAGAGCTCTCCCTGATTTCTTCACCTTTTTTACTGTAAGAAATCAATCGAGTCAAACACCAGAAGGGGTCGGTAAATGGTTTTGCAAAGAGTACTAATACAAACAAAACAAACAGCGTCCCATTTTTCTGGTATACCTTTCTTTGCCACTACATCATCAGTTTTGTTCTCAGGAACTTCACCACAATCAACAATTTTCACAGAACCAACAGGTTTCTCTGAGACTACTTCAACTTGTTCCATTTTTTTTATTATCTCCATTCCTTGTTTAACTTTTCCGAAAACAACATGCTTCCTACAACAGAAATTAACAAATTTATAAAGCACGGAAAGAAGGATGTAACACATTTTAAAAAAAAATAAAAAAACATTAACAAATATATAAAGCACAGAAAGTAGGATGATTCATATACAAATAGAATAACCCATTTATACAGAATGGTAAAGGGGCTCTTACCCATCAAGGTGATGTGCAGACTTGAAGATGATAAAGAATTGGGATCCATTTGTGTTTCGACCAGCATTTGCCATTGAGAGGAGACCCGGCTCATCGTGAACCCGCTTAAAATTTTCATCTGTAAGGTAACAGTTAATAAACAAATGTAAAAGTAAATACTGGTGAAGCTGCAATATTGTCACGTTCGTATAATCAAATTTTGTTATTCAAGGAACTCATCCGAAACAGAAACAGAATATATACCTGCAAACTTCCCCCCATATATACTTTCTCCACCAGTGCCTGCAAAGCATAAGAAGGACTTGCTTTTAAAAGCTGCAATGCTGCATCCATTAGAAGAAAGAGAGATGGTGAGGAAATGGTATACCATCACGCTTTGAGAAATCACCACCCTGCCAGACAAAGAAAAGGCCTCTCAGTAAGTTTCTCGTAAGGAAAACACCAGTAAAATGTATAAAACATGAAAAAGTGAAAAATATGGCAGCCTAACATAATCTAATACTGATACCAAAGAAGGGAAGACTGTCATACAATATACATATAAGTAGCCACTGAAAGTGCAACAGCCAACAAAGTTAACAGAGCTAATCCACCACTATGCTTTCAGAAAGAAGATGCCAGTGGTCACTGTGGCGACATAGGAACTTGGACACCAACCCAAGAGTAAGGTCATAGTTTGAGACAAAAGAGATGATCAATATGGGGATTGTGATTGTTATCTTGCATGGATCAGCCAACCTTACTGAGACACTCAACAAGGCAAGAAGAGCACATATAGAACATGATTTAAAGTATTCCTCTTCGAAATATATCAGAGCCTCAGTTGATGAATAGCTAAATCAGCATGATTCAGCATGTAAATTGAACACATGATGGAATGAAATTCTGCACTTACACGGTAAATGGACTTCTGGATATATATAATGAACAAAAAACTCTACCTGAGCCATGAATCCTTTAATTATCCGGTGAAAAATAGATCCTTTGAAATGTAGTGGCTTTCCAGTAGACGCTCCAATGCCTTTCTCGCCTGCAATGTTCGCAATCATAGAATTGTCAGGCTTCCACCAAAGTAAAAAGACATAACATTTATTTGTCCTAAAGGATTACCACCTCATGGAAACACTCGGGAACATACATAACACCATGTGACAACTTAGCAATAGAGTAACCTTCATGTAAGCATTACACCTTATCAGCTAACCTACTCACTACTCTATAATCAACACTCAACAGAAACCCGAGATGAGTACAACCATAAAATTATGGATCCTCGGATTGTTAACTTAAACCGCAAATAACTTCATTAACGCACAAGATAAATAGCACCACATCATACCTGTGCAGAGTGCTCGAAAATTCTCAGCAGTCTTAGGAACAATATCTGAGAAAAGCTGCACATTGCAAAATAAGTGAGGGTGTAGCTATCAAAACTGAAAATTTCATCTTTTCCTCTTGATGTAGAAAACAGAAAATCACGAAGATTCACGAGACATGAGAACTTGTAATTACTCACCTCAATAACAACTTTTTCTTTAGGAGCTCCATCGATGGATATATCTAGAAAGACATGAGGGTTCTTTTTCTTTGACATTGTTCTTCTGTCGAGAGTAGTTTCTTTGACAAACAATTACACAGCAAGATAAAGTCAAAAAGTAAACAAATGACCAAAATAACTAGCTGAAGAATTTTTTAAGACAACACTTTCCTAACATCTTTAATTGTAGACCTAAAAAGTAAGAAATCAGTTCTCTTTCTTTAATTTTCACAAGATTCCAGTCGGATAACAATTCCATATTACATTGCAATATATTACACTACATTGTCACGAAACTATAACAAACTCAATTCTGCAGCAAAACCATTCAAAAACAAAGACTGAAATGTCTGATATTTTAATAGAAAAACCTGTCTATCCTGATTGTTAAAACGCTTGACTCAATTACTACAACCAAAATACTGATCTACGCAATATACCCTACTCGAAACAACTAAAAAGAGATCCCAATTAAACCCATGATGTTAAAAGATCTAAGCTTTATTATCATATTTGCGAAATACATTGGTCGTAAAAGCATAACCTCCCAAAACCCTAAACTCAAACACCAAACCCTAAAATCTCAAACTTTACACCCACTGTTAACTGGACCTTAAGGAAAATTGGTTATCAAGGATTTGAGATGAAACTAAGATCAACTAATGAAACAATACATAAACCCTAAAAAACTTGAAATCCACACTGGTACGAGGAGATAGGGGCTTGAGAAGTTACCTCGAGATTATCTGAGTTTGAAGATCAAGATACACAGAGATATTAAGGCTAGTACTCAATCAGTAGTTCTCGGAGAGGGAGAGGGAGAGAGACAATGAATTTTACTGGGAGTTTATTTCCAGCGAAAGAGTTTTCCGGAGACTGCAAAATCTAGATTATGTACTGCGCTAAGTCTTATAGTTTACACCTGCTATTCTGCTAACCTGCTCTCTGCTATGTGGCGCTTTGGTTACCAATCGGATGCTGCACTACTCCATAGCAGCCCACTCTTTTTTTTGGCTGGTGCCATTTTGATGATCCAACGGCTGCGATCATCTAAGAATTTTTTATAAAAGATTATGAAAGATTGAGAGAGTACGTTGTAGAGGTTGGGCC
The DNA here is from genome assembly GCA_023529015.1 of Papaver nudicaule. NCBI lineage: Eukaryota > Viridiplantae > Streptophyta > Magnoliopsida > Ranunculales > Papaveraceae > Papaver > Papaver nudicaule. The sequence goes on from JAJJMA010238688.1 coordinate 55,657, forward strand.
AAATACTTGTCTTATGATAGTCACGGAACGTTGAAGATCTGAGCTTCAGATTCCAGAGAAGGACATCTCCACTCTAAAGTACTGGTATTGTAATTGTAAAAAGAGGGGATACCGAGATATACCACCAACTTTTAGTTTCGTGAACCTAGTTGATTTAGGTTGTTTGAACGATCTCACAAATCAATACTCAAACAACAACTCGGGTATAGTTCAGAGAACCGAACCCTAGCAAAAATGAGTTCTTGTAGATCTCAATAGAGGTGGATTCACTCAAGGGTATGAATCAATAAACTTGCAATTACTTCAACTATATATAAATCAGAGATAATATAATGCGGAAGGGAAAAGTAATGCAAGACACCAGAATTTTGTTAACGAGGAAACTGCAAACCAGCAGAAAAACCTCGGGACCTCGTCCAGACAGACGCTAGCCTACTCTCAAACTTCGGACTGGAATGTATCGAGACTGAATTAACCCTACAAGCAATTCAGCTACCAATGTGCTCCTATGTCTCTTAGCTCCCGCAGAAACCTACGTACTTGATTCCCCTAGCTGACGCCCTTTACAGGCCTAGGAGTTGCTCCACTTCCCTTCGGCCTTCGTGAAGACTAGCGCTACCCTGCCTCTCACAGGAGGCCTAAAAGTATTCTGTTAAAACAAGAATACGATTATGATTTCCTTTAGACTTAAAGTCAAGGTTAATGGAAATCGGTTTTACTGATTAGGCCTTATTGATCTAGCCTAAACAGTTTTACCTCCTAACTCTTGACGAAATTAGTATAAAACCTAGTTCGTGAATTTGCGTTACGGAACTTCTGGAGCTTACGATACGAGATCCGATGTACGAAGATTCTATCAAATCTTGGTCGTGATAAGATTGAAATAATTCAATCGACCCAAGATACAGGATCAGGAATTTTACTTCTGACCTATGCTTCACGATCCTCAAGTGAAGTCTTTCAATAGTCGTAGTCCAAGAAAATGACTTCGAGATGACGACCAACCTTTATGCAAGGATACACATATGTGTAGAGGATTGAAGTTGTATCTTGCAGAAGGTCATCTATTTATAGTGATCATCAAGGGAGGCTTTGCTTTAAAGTTAAGCAACCTTTGAGTGAGACTCAAGCAAGTTTCCAAACTTAGAAAAGTACATAGGCTTGTATTGAGGTCCAACTCAATCTTCTTCTAACCCGTTGGCCGAAACCTAAAGGTTGTGAGAAGACTCTCCTTGATCAAAAAAGGATGGCAATGGCTAAACAAGTTTGGACATGCTAAGGAGTCCATAAGTATACGAACTCAAAGAAAATTGTGGACATGAGTTTCATGGGCCCAATTGTGAAAGCTTACAAAAGTCTATTCACAATAGGCAAGAACGTCAACACATGAATGCGTACATGAACGCATATGATGTCGATAGGTTCTTTCCATGGTTTATATGTACGCATACTAGTTCGCGTACATAAAGCAAATTATTTGAGTTTAGGAATCTCCTGAGTTCTCATATACGCGTACATGTTCACGTATTACAAAATGCTCAAGTTCAATTTGAAAAATTGAACCCGTACATGAACGCGTGTGATGTTCAGACAATCTAAGAACTAACTCAATATTCCACATTCTACTTGAGCATTGGTCATATAATGACTTGAATGCTTAAGATAACTAATCTTTATATCCTTCGGATCACATAAACAGCATCATAGACTATTTTTGGTAAATACGAAACTTGAAAGGAAAACCTTTCTAACCTTTAGTGAGGACGATATTTTTTATCAAGTATGTAAGCTCTGGTTTTCATCTTCAATGGTCTTCGTCTCGAATACCTAAATTTATCCTAGTCCGAGTTGTAGAATAGACTTATCAAGGATTGTGTTTTTGTCAACTAAACTTGACAACTGACTTGAGATAGCAACATCAGTGGGTTTAACCGAGCAATGCTCTAACAATCTCCCCCTTTGTCAATTTTAGTGACAAAACCAATCTTACATATGGATTCAAAAAGTAAAATCTTTTAGCCCAAACCGTAATGTACTTGATCTTCTTGTAATCTTCAACGTCTTCAAATAATAGTGTTCCTGCAAGTGAAGATTCAAGGTAGAGATAACAAACCCAAAGTCACCACACATCTTGGTTCTAGAAGGACATAGTCCAACAAGAGTTGTTATGCAATTGAGTAGTATACAAAACTTGTAAGCATATTGCATCAATGCTTAAAGATACTACACAATATGATATGTTCTCCCCCTTACTCAATACACTAACTTTTGCTTTGACATGACAAGCACATCGATTTTTTACTCCCCCTATGACAATGTCGTAGACAATTGTCTAAGTAGGTAGAAGATTTTACTCCCCCTTTTTGTCACAAAAATAGACAAAAGAAAAAGAAAAATATGAATCATCATAAAATAGCATCAATCAATGTAGACAAAGGTAAACATACCTGAAACGAGAGATAAAAAAATGCAATTCTCTCACAATTTCCATAGCCGCGCACCCCAAAAAGATATTTCCATGAAGCACAAGTTCAAAAAGAACTCTCCCCCATAATGTGTCATTCCCTAATGAACAACGCGGCGACCTTCCCAAGCAAGGATTTTAAATAAATTCTTGGGTTAAAGCACAATTTTACAAGTAAAATTGCAATTATGTTTTTCTTCCCTAGCCAGTTACGGTCAACTAGGAATTCAAGGTTTAATCTTCCAAATTCTCAGAGAGTTTCGGTTAACCATCGCCTTTAGAGAAAACATAAGGTTACCCCTTCCTAGTGGTTATAAGACCAAGAATCAAAGGTACAACATTTTATCCATCGGAGTCCAACATTGTATCCTACGAGGTTCCTCCTTATCAAAATCGTCTCCTGATAAGGTGTCAAACCTATCAAGAATAATCTCTCGACTCTAAACAACACAATTAAGATGTAGCAAAGTAAGTCGAGTTCGAATCCACAGGGAGGTGTGAGTTTTTGTTGTTATAAGGCTTAGGTTTTGTTGTCTTTCAATAATAAGAATTCTGAAAATCGTAAAGATGTAATCAAATATAAGAGGAACATTGATTAAGGAATCATTCTCGACCACGAAATAGGAATCAAATTGATATAAAGCAAATTCTCTACAATCTACTCGATATTAGCAACCCTAGAGTAAATACAAGTTCATCTACTCCGATTATCTCCTATATTCACCTAAAAGAATAAGTTCTCTTCAAGGATTATATTCATGTGAGCACCTAGAATAAGCTCTCTAGATAAAACTCACTTGAATGCATTATATTCTATGAAATAGGTTACTCCTAGTGATGAGCACATAAGCTCGACTCATACACTAATGTCAATTTCTACATAAAAGTGTTTAACAAAATCCCTTCATCAACACAAATATATTGCTACTTGTGTTGAGACCTCCAAGACAATTACGGGTCTAGAAAATCTCAACTAGCAATTGTTAATCAACAATTCAATTTCGAACTTGAACTATCAAATAACATTAATAATAATAACATAGTAGAACTTGAACAATAAAGAAGAAGAATTGCGGAAAAATCGCTTATTGAATATCAATCATAAATCCATGTTTCGGGTTTTGAAATCAACCCTAACCAATAATAGAACTTAGCTACTCATGTTCTTGAAAGAAAACATAAAATCTTTGCAAAAATAATTGTTTCAAACTAAGAAAATATGAAAAGCAAACTTAGGGTTTTTTCCAGCTTTTTCCAAAACTCTGCCTCCAAACGATGAGTAAAAGATGTCTCTTTCCTTTCCTGCGCCTCTTCTTATAGCTCCCAAAAACCCTTGTTTCCCCCAGCCGTTCACAGCTCTGCTGGGTCTTCAAAATACAACTATCCATCATCCAAGCCCTGTCCAAAGTCAGACTCCAGTTACTAAGTTAGGCCATACCCTTAGAACCCCTGCCAGACACTCCGCAACATCGAAACCCATCCACAGAACCCCAGGCAACCAACCCCTACAGACACCACAGACTCAGCTCACCAGAATTGCACCTTTTCTGACAGCCAAAGTATTAACCCAAACTCCCCTGAATCTGTACTCAACCGTCCATACATCTGCACCACAACTCTGTAGTTTCATTAGCATGTAAATCCTTTGTATTTCAACCACCATCTCTGCATTGTTGCCATTAGAATCCACAACAAACCCTTCTTTGTAGCCATCAAACTCCACCTGCAGATCACATCAACAACAAAATCTCTTCCCTTCTTACTATTCTCCTATGGCCTGAGTCTGACCTCCAGAACCCCACCAGACCTTTGCAATCTCACAAATCAGACCCTTGGAACCTGAAATAACATCACATCACAAAACCATAGTACAACAGCTAGTTTCTGCACTGCCTTTTCCATATAAACTCAACCACAACTCAGCCACTTCTCTGAGATTTCTCATCCAACACCACAGCAACAGTAAACTTCAACCACCAAACTCTATTCCAACAGCCTCTTCTCTGCCACCATACTACCACCAGCTCTCCAGTAAATCAACGCCAAAACCCCCTTGTGATCCCAACCAATGAACCCAGAAACCCACACAAACAGCAAGAACAATCCCCATGTATAAAGCCAACATCGGACCCAAATTGCTGCAGATTCCAGCCATTACCCTTGCCTCTGTTAAGCTTCGAGTTCTTCTCTTCGTCATCTCCATCCTTCAAATCCATGTGTACAACAGCTTCACATTCACAGACAACAAGCCCTTTAAATCCCTGTCGGTTGAACCCCCAAATCCGCCATGAGTTTCAACCAGCAGCTCCACAAATTTGTGTTACTAACTCCCTTCCATCTCGGTATTGGACTGAGTTCATGTGGATCTGCATCGGACTGCGGCTAACAGTGACGAGAATTTGGCCAGAAGAAAAGAGTAACCAGAAATGAAAAATAAGAGGGATTGGTCGTGAAACTGACCTAACCCCTATTTGGTTTGCAAGGAAATTTCCTTCTCCTTCCCCGCATGTGCGAAACCCTTGTGTCCAGTAACCCTCTCAGAGCTTTCTCTAAACCCATGCCATCGTACTTCAACTGGCCCAACATCTGTATGGCCCAATAAGCCAAATAGCCTGCAATTCATTCTCTCTCTGACATGAATACCAAGAGAAGTAAATTCTCTTTTGACTCACTGGCTTCTTTTAGTCTTCAAAATGATATGAGTTTTAAATATATGTACCAGTAAGCCCTTTTTCTTTCTATGCAGGGTAGAAGTTGCGACCTTTTGTCTTATGAAAATGAAATTGTCGCTAGAGGTATGGCTTACGTCTCACAGGTTCACGAGCATATTGTACGTTGTCGTCACCGCGTGAGGAAAATTAGTTGCTACAAAGTACGGGTTAAGGAAGTACTACAGAGAGATTGCGAATTACCCATACCCGATGATGAGGTCAAGATATTAGTTAGTGGCTGTTTCATTTTATGGCCCAAATTTCTAATCACTTTCAATTCAGAGGTTGGTTGCCTGGCTTGTTCTCTTTATTCACTGAAAAAAAGATACATGGTTAAATAATAGATATTACTCTATTGCTGCAGGTACCTCGGCCAACTTCTGGGAAAAAACAAAAGAAACCAAAAGCACAGGATCCATCCTTCGAAAAGGGATCTCAGAGAAATGAGATAGTGAAGGTACAAGAACAACAATACCAAGAAACGGATCGTATGCGTGTTTTTTTTTTTAAGTCAATCAAATATATATTGTTTAAGAGGTTTCTCTTTATGCGATTGTCGTGTGCCATCTATTTCTGTAGGGTGTAAAATGCAACTTATGGGCAGAATCTAGGGCAAAAGTCCTGGCTAGGGGAACAACTTTCCCGTTTAGGACAAAACAGACCTTATATGGATCAGGTCAAAAGGTTATCTGCCGCCAAGTTCTGATTGAAGAAGTATTATTTCCAAACTACTGTTTACCCATACGAACTGGAGGTCGTGAAAGATTAGAGCAGGCTCATGGAAGAATGATTGCTTGGCCAGCAGATGAGATTTATTATTTGGTGAGTATGTTTTTACATAATTTACTTTTTTTGTATTTGTAATGAGGGTATTTAGAAACAATATGCTATCAACAGTATGAGTCATGTATGATAGTGAAGATCACGGATTGTCGGTTTGGTTATGAGTTAATTCTGCAGTGTGCAGTATCTTATTTACTTGTTACATTGTTGGATAAATGAGTTGATCACTGTCTTATCATGTCCAATGAATTCACAGGATGTGGAGGAAACAGAAGTCTATGTCAACAGTCACACAAAACAAATTACTGAGAAGCAAACAAAAGATGCTACTCTTGAAGGGAAGATAATACCAGAGGAACTACATAATGTGAAAGTTATCAATAGCGGGCGCAGGGTATACGCAACTCCATATGGGATACCGAAGAATACAAGTAACTTTGCTAAGATGCTATCACCAAATGATCAGCCAGATTTGGAGAATGCACGGAAAAAGCTAAAAAAATAATGTTTTAGACAATTTTTTTCTTTCTGGTAGCATGTGTTTTAGACGATATAGTTTATTTATACAAGTATCAATAGTTCGTGCTTGCTTTTTCACCGACTGCTTTTGGAAACTACGGTATCCAGTATGGCTCAAAGTTCAGAAATATAACTGTTATTGTTTCAAAAAAAATAA
>JAJJMA010238692.1:1039-22946 GCA_023529015.1 Papaver nudicaule
GCAGTAATGCTGTGATACACTAATTACACCACATTAATAGACACCATAAGGTTAAGGATGGCTTGAGTATTCTAGTAATGCTAAGATTGAGATAATGCATTGAATTGGCATCACAATTGAATGCCTATTTCTTCATTGTCCAACTTAGTGGTGCTGGTTTGCTTAAGTGAAGGTTGAAGTATCTCTAAAACTATCTAGTGCGACTGTTTTTCTTAAACTTATGGGTGGCCACCCGATTTACAAAAATTGATGATCCAGTGATTTACAAAAAACCAGGCAAGTGTTTAGAATAACCAAGTGGGAGAATGTAAAATATTGTGGTTAGCTCTAAACACCTGCATGAGCCAAAACCTGGATCATTGAGTCGCATTAGCTATGTCAGGTAAGAGATGTGGGTTGCAAGTCAACTATTTGCACCCTAACTAAACTGCGGGGTGTTCTAGCAGTTCCTAAGGTGGTTGTAACCCTATGGACTCTAATTCTATTATGGGATAGACTAGAGTTGCAAGTATATAAGGAGGGGAGTCCCTCTTCTCGTCAAAAACTGCACATCGTATCCCATATACGGCAACCCTGACAGAGAAGAGAAGACTTCAAGCTCAACTGCTGCGCAACCAAGGACTGCTGCTCTACAAGCTAGGATGTCAGGTATACCTATAACTCTTCTCTCTGTTTTACATCATGATCTTAGTCTAAGCAAGATTCTCAAGTTATCGTGATTTACGTATATCTGTTATGCATGGTTTTGGTATCCGTTTGGTATCTGATTTACGTAGAAAATCTTACATAAGGTACTCAAATGATTTGCAAGGTTAAGACCACACCATGTCCAAAACAATGCCACCGATATAAAAGCTCTTTTCTTCCTGTAAGAAGCAATTTAGCTCTGTAAAGCAGCTAAACGTAATACAAATGTGTAATCAAAACGAAATTAATTCGGCAAAAACAAAAAAAGAAAAAAAACTAAAAAGAAAGTTCTGAATCTTCAAAATGCTGGTGTACACAGGTCTGTCGACCCCTAACAGACAATAAAAGTAGACTTCTAATGGAAGATTTCTATGGAGCAGGAAGAAACAAACCACCATAAGCATCAAACATTTTATAACTGTCATAATACGTTGATGACAGAAGATGGTTGTACCTTCAGAATACTTTGAAACTCCTTTACTAATCACTAACTTCAGTTCGAACAAACTTGCAGCCCTTTATACCTGTAGATCAAAATCCTGCATTCATTTTATTGAAATTCTAACTCCAACAACGTGTTGTCTTTCAGTACAAAATGAAATCAAAACCGTGGACTTATTATTGAAAGAAGGACTTCAATTTTAAGACTCGGTAATAAAGTGATGACTGATGAAGTTTTGTAACGAATTTGAGAACAAAAACCACGTTATAAATATAACAAAAATATGGATCAACCCAACAATTTCATCATCCACGGACGTGACCTTTGATCCAACTCAACATTTTAATCCGGTCTGCTTAGAAAAATTAACTAAAAAGTTGAGCAACGGCCTATGACGTCGTCTCGACCAATTAAACACTTTGATCCACGTCGACCGGCTTATAAAAATTTAATCGAAAGAGGTTGAGCGCCGGCCGTAGGCCGGCGTGATACCTAGTTACCCTTAAGGGGCAACCCGACGCAAATTTCCTTATTTTTAGAATTTGATTGAGTTTTGGAAACCGTATTCAAACGGGATTCAAACAAGGGCTCCTATACACTTGAATCCTATATGTAGGGGAGCCTAGAGACAATTTTATATATCTTTTCCACCGGTTCCTCTCCCTTGGGAGGAACTTTATTCTTTTCTTCTCGTTGTAATATTCCAATGAGCGGATAATTCTTTTGTTGATTAGGGATGAATTAAATGTTCTAAGCGTGAAGCAAGATTAATTACAAGTTTCTTTGAGTTTTAAATTGTGGATCATTGTCGATTGTTTTTACTATTTAGAAGGTTTATGATTGATCTCTAGGTGGTTTGGGTGTACAACCAAATTAGTCGATTGATCATTCTATTGCTAGTCACGAATTAGGGTATCCGTAATTATATCACGATTCATACACAAATAGAGAACGCGAGACCTTGCAGAGGGATTCTGTGGAGCAATTGTGTGTGAAGACAACACTAGTAAGCAAGACCTTGCGCTAAGAGTTTTGATGCTGGGATCAACCTAAATTCAAAGACCTTAAAGCATTCGATTGAGTTACACCTTGAGTGCGCTACTACTTGGTGGTTCAGACGGATAGAATCTGGTGTTCGAGCGCTTCGGCATTCAGTGATATAAGGAATTTTGGGGATAGCACTGCGCTAGCTGCTGTTCTACGGTTGGTGACATATGTTTCTAACGAAAGGTAAATAGGTATATTGATTGAGTCTAACGCTTGGTAACGGCGAAGGAATTCTTGATCATCATCTTCTTATCATTATTCTTTATTTACTTTCATATTGTTTACGTGATTTCAAACCAAACCCCCTTCGTTTTACTTTTGTTATTGTTTTGCTGATTTAAATAACATATTAATTACATCGCTCTCTGTGGGAACGATCCTTACTACCGCTATATTACTTGTTAATTAGTGGGAAATATCTCGATTAATTTGTTGTGGTAAACGACACGCATCAAATTTTGGCGTCGCTGCCGGGGATCGGTCATCGATTGATTTGTTATTTGTTTTAGCTTTTATTTTTTCGTTTTCCTTGTGAAATGTCATGTTTCCTTTCGGAAATAACATGTACGGTGCACAAGATCAAACATGCAATTATGGTAATCAATATGGTTTTCAATCTCAATCCTATGAAAACTACCATCCATACGTGGAATACAAACATGACCAACCCTTTGGTTATGATCAATATTCCATGGCCCCATTTGATTATTCTCATACATATCAACCTCCGGGTGGGCATGTAAGTGAGCAATCACAAGGATGGGAGGATAGTTGTGTTACTAATAATAACTCTTCTAGTTTGGAAGATTTAATGCGCCAGTTTATTGGTATGCAGAATCAACAATTACAACAGATGGAAAATTATAACCGACAAAAGATGGAAGAGCACAATCAGAAAAAGAAGAATGCAATTCAAGAACTTAAAAAACGCGATAACCTATGGAACAACATTGATCAACTCAAGGAGATAATCGAAACGAATCCTATACCTAATAATGAATGTTTGATTGATGATGATTCTAAAGATGATCAACCATTAGAAAGTTTTTGTGACAATGTTGAAGTAATTCCAACTCCGGATTATAATAACGATCATTCATCTATTCAAAAGGTGGAGACTTGGAATAATGAAAACATTGTTATAAATGGTTCCACGTACTCAAGAGAAGATATTAGGATTGACTTCGACGAACTTTTCTTGACGAGTGGCATGATTCTGATGAAGAGGAGAGTATTGAAGAAGAATTGATTGAGAATGAAACCAAAATTCTTGATGACATAGAAGCTCCAAAGGATGTGATTACTCACTCACCAGGTTTGCAATTTGAACCTAATTCTATATCTAAACCTTTATGTGATAATGACCCCCCCTTAATCGAAATAGTTTCTCAAAGAATTGTTAGCTCAAATCTTAAGAAACAACCACACTTAGGGTTGGATGGTTGTGCTTCTAAAGTCTTGTCGGATTACATTGCTGCTAAGTATCCACCATTGGATGTGTTTGATTCTAGCATTGTGCAAGTTCACCGGGAGGAACCCGAAGAAGTTCCTTTGTTTTATGTTCTTTATCCACTTCCAAGTGGAGAAAAGACTAAGTGTGGGGGAAACTTCCATAAAATAATGATTTCACTTGTGCTAACGTATGCTAATATTTGTGTGAAGTTGTTATTAGAATTGCAGATAGTTGTTTGGAAGGACCCCCAAATTTTCAGATTGTTGGTGTATGGTGAATCCAACTTGCCAAGTCGGGCTGAAGACTATAAACTAAGCGTTGCAGGGGACGCAACCCATTAGTTTGTAACGTATTTCTATCTTTTTGCTTTACGTTTTTGCATATCATTCTAGGATTTCCCATCTTGACTACATTGGATGATTCAATTTTACATTGAGGACAATGTAAAGTTTAAGTGTGGGGGAGTGGCTAAAGCATGAATAATATCCTCCAAATTTTTGAAACTTATGAACAATTAGAGACGAGCACTCAACTCTCTAAGTAGATGGAAACAAGAACTCTTGTCTATATGGATTAGGGAGCCCACAAATGGTGTGTTCGTATTCGAATGCCTAAGCTCAGTTGTAACCAACTGAACAATTTGATGTGCAAACATATCTCGGGATCGTCATAACCATATCACTTTCTTTTTTATTTTGCATTTTTAAACGTTTACCTATTTGATTTGGTGGGGCCCTTATATGACCTTGATATCGTATCTAGGATTTAGGGATTGGTTGAGAATCTATATGCCTCAAAATTGAGAAAGAAAAGACGATAATTTTTTGTGTTTGATTGTATTATAATGTGACCATTCCAATGAGGAGTAGAAATTGTCTTACGTACCCCAAAAGCTTGATAAAAAGAAAGATTTCTGCCTGCCACTAGGAACAGGATTCATCAGAAACATCTTAATAGAAGAATGGGATGACCACATCGCAAAAAAAAAAGAGTCCAAAATGACTCGATGTGGGTATTGAGGGATGACATTGTGAAACACGTCGCGAATCAATATTAAACTTATTAATTGAGTGCAAAATCTCCCATATAGAAAGTAGTGGTACGATTCATAACTATACTTCGGGAAACACCGTTCACTTAGCCAACATTTGCACACTTTCTATCTATTTTCTTGAGTGATTGAACTTGACAGATTTCCGAGCGGTTGTTTTGATAATTATCTTAGTAGAGTTTTTTCATACCTAGACGAAAGACCATGGATATGAAGGCTCAAGGATTTTTATATCCAAAGAGTTTATGACAACTAACTAGCTTGTTTAGTGTTTATCCTTAATCGTTCACAAGTAGCAATAATTTGGAGTGAAGGTTTTGGGGGTATATCTCTTGTAAGCCCTCACGAGACTTCACTCGTCCTACTAGGGACACCTAGGGGTTCAAAAGCGTAGACTCTACGATACGAAGTTGTTGTTTTAAGTAGTTTGCTTGAGGACAAGCAAAGTCTAAGTGTGGGGGAATTAGTATAACCTTAGTAAAATGGGTCAAGATAAAGCCTAAATTTGTATACGATTGTTCTATTAAAATGTTTTACGTGTGATATAATGCATCAATAGTGAGTGAGTCAAATGTAGAAATGCAGATGATAAAAGCATTACATGTCTCTTTTATAGCCATGAGGAAGAGGCTCTCATATAAATTAGCAATAAAGTGCGAGAGTCCAGCAAGTTGGCTTCAAGCTCAGAAGGCTTATTTGATATATAGCTCTATCTTCTACTTCAGAAATACGTATTTGGAAAAACTGAGATGGAGGAGGAAATTCAAATGATAACGCATGGAAAAATCCCCCGAGTGATGTGTCCTGTAGTGTTTCTTCCAGTAGGTTTTAATTCAATTTTGCAACATTTGCAAAACCTAAAATTTTGGGACCAATTTTTGCTTTTTGAATATACGTCTTTTACCCACTCAAACAGAACTATTCAAAGTTTATATGACAGGACAAGCTAATGGAACTCACCTCCGTGGGTGGAAGATAAAAACTAAAGAGAAATAAAATCTAGGGGATAAAACTTCGAAAAACTGCAAGGAACTTTTTAATGTATTTTCTTGGATGTATTCAACAACATATATTAGTGTCCAATATTCTAATATTTTAACGAGAAAATTATAGTATTTTGTTGTAACATAATTTTTAAATTACAATAAAACATACTTTGTTTAGTACAATAAAATCCAGTTTGTTTTTTGTCTGTGATTTTTCATGAATCCACATGTATCTTTACTCTACAATAAATAAAATTTTGTTCAATTTTTTACTCCAACTTCATTATCTTCAACTCTTGTTCAAGTTTTGGCTATAGTAATACAAGTACTGGTGGTCTAGCTACATGCCTATCCTGTGTAGAAGCTAACTCATGTGCGTATGCACTGGGTCTGGAAAGAAAAAAAAATTCGGTCACTGAATGGAATTGGCATCGGATCATCTAGGGCTAGTTCATGCGCAACCATGGAATTTGTAAAATCGTACGTGCACAAAATTAAAATTTGTTGGCATGGGAATTCCCTTTTCTTAATAAGAAACTTTTTCATGAAATTGTATTAAACGTGTGGTTTAAGCGTTATCTTGTTCACGATATTAAGTCTCAGTATCTCACTAATAAAATTCATCTTTGGAATGGGGTATGATATTACTCATCAACACTGAATGAAATAAAAAAATGTTAGCAATATTTCATATTGTATGAGTTATCTTGCATACATTAGAGACCCCTTGTATAAAGTTGTCGTCAATGTTATAGCCTAGCTAGTTTGCTTCAATGTTAGCAGCAATAAAGAATCGAAGAACTAAGATGGAGGAGGAAATTAAATTACCTTAACACTATAGAAAATATCAACTGTAAAATGTTTAATCCATATTAACAAGGGTCATTTAAGTGTTTTCAGAGTTACAGTACTTCTGCAAGATAAAGAAAGTTACTAGGAAATTACTTATGAGAAAACAACGATTTGGTTCGCATTTCCAATAACAGAACCCACTTCCCATTTTCATCAATTAACACAAAAACAAAACAATCAATTAACACAAAAACAACAACAGGTGATTAGAGAGAAAGAGAGATATGCATATATTGTCTACTCTTTCAAATTTCAGATGTTACCATTCATATGATGTCTTTGGTTGTAGATATGGATAGAATCCATTCTACTCTTTCAAACTTAAAATTCATCAGTTAAGTTTCTGTGAAGGTTCGATGAATTTCTGCACGGTCAAGTTTCATTTAAGTTTGATTCCATACCTTAGTTCAAGATTTGGCGGCGGTGGTGGTGGTGGCGATGGAGGCGGCGGTAGTATTTGTGGTTGTGGCGACGCTGGTGTTGGTAGGGATGGTGAAGACTTGGAGAAGAAAAGGATATGTAAGGGTGATTTAAATTTGTTTAGGGCTAACTTAGACATTTTCCCTATATTCTATATGGATATCCCTTAACAAGGTTTTTGGACAGGTTTAGTGGACTGCAGCGCAAAGGAAAACGCGGCAGCCCCAAAATCAGCGGTTAAACCCTCCTAAATCAACCTGGGCCTGGAAATACAAAAGTATGGGTACCTATAATAGCCCAACAAATTTCAAACCCTAAAAATGCATATAAACTCTCGCTACTTCTCATTCTCTTCTCCTTCGCCGTTTTGCTCTGCAACTGCAAATACCCAAATATGCAGATCTTCGTCAAGACTCTTACAGGGAAGACAATCACCCTAGAGGTTGAGAGCAGTGATACAATCGACAATGTCAAAGCTAAGATCCAAGACAAAGAAGGAATCCCTCCAGATCAACAACGTCTGATTTTCGCAGGAAAGCAACTTGAAGATGGTCGTACTCTAGCTGATTACAACATCCAGAAGGAATCAACTCTTCATTTGGTTTTGCGTCTGAGAGGTGGTGCCAAGAAAAGGAAGAAGAAGACTTACACCAAGCCAAAGAAGATTAAGCACAAGCACAGGAAAGTCAAGTTGGCTGTGTTGCAGTTTTACAAAGTTGATGATTCTGGAAAAGTTCAGAGGTTGAGGAAGGAGTGCCCTAATTCTGAATGTGGTGCTGGGACTTTCATGGCTAATCATTTTGATCGTCATTACTGTGGTAAGTGTGGTTTGACCTATGTTTACCAGAAGGCTGGAGAAGTCTGAGAGACTCTTTAGTAGTATGAATTTTACTTTTGTTTTTGAAAGAATTTTGGATTTTGCTAATTAGGGTTTATGTATTCGACGGTGGATATTTTGATTTTAAATTTTAGATAATGCACTGGAGTTACCTATTTTATTCCGTCAATTACTTAATTGAACTTGCTCAGCATATATGCTCATTCTTGGTTTTGGTGATTGATTATTGGATGGGTTATTTATCAACATGAGAAACCCTTTTGGTTTTTCGATAACTTGATTCAAGATTTACGTGTCTTTATATTCTCTGAGTCTTTATATTCTCTGCCGCCACGAGTTTGTGATGACTATGTTGGTGTTTCATTGGATTATACTTTGCCACATAGTTGTTTGTGATGCTAGAAGGTCTCTATATATGTAATGATTCTGGAAGGGGGGGTGATGGTAATTCTGTCCTTTTAAGAAACAAGCTTGATATGTGTCTTCCCTTCCCTTCCTATAGGAAACTCTTGTTGTTGTACAGGGTAAATGTACGAGTTGTCATTTAGTTTGGTAAGCTTCCTAGTGCATTATAGCTTGAACTAGATACAATTAGATGAATCGAGGAGTTATTATTGGATCTCACATGTGTAGGTGGTTTTTCTTTTTGATACACAAACTGAACAGTTAAGTTATGGCATTCTTAGAAAAACTGAAAATTTAGTCAAATGTAGTCTTATACCCTAGAATGATTTCAACTCATTTGTATTAGAATGTCACCGCAAGCTGTAATTTTCTGCATTATTGTATATACTTGAGTTTATAGTTCTTGTTCTTGCATTATAGGGGAAAAAAAACCCCTGAAGAACTGAGATGTGGGAGAAAATTGAATTACTCCTACATCAGATAACTAAAAAGTTTAAGGTTCAAGATTTTATAAGGTTTATAATAAGTAAATTTGGCAAGAAACCTAATATACCCAGAAAACTTCTACTACTCCTTCAACTAGAGTAATTACAATTTACAAATAGCTTGCCTCGACAATCATGATAGAGGGAGTTTTTCTTCGATTTCTAGATTTCGACTAATGAGTATTTCCAGACTCTACATCCAAGTTACATCCAAGTCAGTTAGCTGTGTTAATTCTTGTTACTAGAAGGATAGCCACTTTACTTTAGCTCAACTTATTACAATTCCTATTAACATTTAATTTCCCGCATCATCTTCTACCTAGACCTCGCATTCACTATCTAAATTGTCAAGTATGGACTATACAAGAATCTAATTGATGTACATTTAGATATTTGGGGAGCCCCATTCTCTATTTCATCAAGAACTATCAAGTTGTTGTTATCATGAATCAAACTTCGATCTAAAGCAAAAACAGTTATACAAAAGAAATTGTCCACGACTCTTATGGTTCGCCCACCTAAATTTCCGCATGAGGATTTTCTGTCATCTAATATCTGAATCAGAGACGTAGCCATGATTTTATCCTAGCAGGGTAAAATTTATGAGTCAAAATTTAAGACTTGTTTCATAGTTGCCCCTAAATCAACATATTAACTTCAATGGCGGATCCAGTGTAAAGCAAGGGTGTGCAGTTGCGACCTCTTGCTTCTAAAAACTCTAGTATGGTAGTTGATTTTCCAAGCCCATATATAAGAAACTGCTGAACTTGTTTGGGCTCCGCAACTTGACGAATTCTCTAGCCCAGTTTAACAAATTTCCATCTAATAATCCTTTACTTGTTTTGGTATTACTAAATAACCAATTGTGGTTTTTTTTCCCCTCTTCTCTTGGAATCCTGGATTTGCCCTTGATTAGCCTGGCTGATTTGGGGGCGAGCCCATATTTCATGGGGGCGAAGGCGAATCCAAAATAGGGTCACAATGAAGTAATCTCAAAAACCCCTTATACACCATAATTAGGATTAGAGATTGTAATTGGGATTAGCAAATAAATTATTGATTATCAAAAATATTAGAACCACCACCATCTCCATTTCCACCACCATCTTGGTTAGGAAGAAAAATATTAGAACCACCACCATCTCCATTTCCATTTCCATTATCACCACCACCTCCATTAGAACCACCACCATCTCCATTTCCACCACCACCGCCGCCTCCAATTCCACCCCCCACCACCGCCACCATTTGTCGATGTGTTTTCGAAAATGTTCAAACATGATCCTCAAAGATCAAAACAGTTATGGGAAGACTCACTTCAATGTTAAATTTGTCGAAAATCAACTCAACCCAATTGCTTCGTCCCAGAATCGTCAAAGAAATGACATAATATTGTGACGATTCTCCAAAACTCGTCAAGGTTTAATGATGGTCTATGACGACCCAGCGTGTAGAGATGAACAATCGTCAAGGTTTTTGAATTTGCATGACGATTTAAGAAGTAGATCTAAAATGCCCGAAAATACTGCTTGCTAAATCGTCACACTATGTAATAACACCTTGACGACTTACCTTTGAGAAGAATCACCCCTCTGCCAAGAAAACAAGTTAAATCGTCATACTATGTTATAAGATCTTGACGACTTAGATTTGACAAAAAACAGTTATGCTCAAATCGTCGTGATTTACATCATGACCATGACGAGTTTAGGTGTATTAACAGCTGTTTGGAAACAGGTTTTCAGAATCGTCGTGGTTTGAACATAAACCATGACGAATTTATGATTTTTTCTTTGAGTTTCCAAACAATTTAGACATGTAAACTAACACAAATGAATCAAACAAAGTACGATTTACCATTGTCAGCAACAAACCGTTAAAAACAAAAAAAAACCATTGTCAACCTAGGAAACGAAAAATGTATCAAACACACCAAACCGACATAATATTCTTTCACCTACTAAAACCAAAGTGCCATTTTTCCCTCCTTCCTATGGTCCATGTAGGGGTCAAAAACTACCTCATGTGCCTCCATGCTGTCTAATCTTTGGCGAACGAAAAGGTACCAATTCTTCTTTCCCTTCAGCTGATCCCCCTTGAACATGTACCTCTGGCCTCTTGGTTGATGTGGTTGACATTGCCCTTTCTTTGCCAGATCAATCCACTTATCATTTGCTGCCATTAGTTTCGGAAAGTGTTCATAAATCCACACCTGTGAAGAGCATCAACTACACATAAACACCATGCCATATATATGTACGAACTTAAACCACCAAAAAACCATATATTACCTGCAGCAGAGACGTGTTGCAATTGAATTGAGCAGTTTTATGCCGGGATACCTTTCTCAGCGCCATGTTCACGTGTGACACTATGGCTGTTCCCCACGAGTACTGGTTCACCTCATCCAAGGGATGTAGTAGCTGGAGGTAGTTGGCGTTCACCCTGTTACCGGCAGACGAAGGGAATACACAAATAGCGAGGACATATAAGAGATAAGCCCCACTCTAAATCGTTAAGGTAAAGCATTACGATTTACTCATAAAACTGAACAGAACCAAAATTTTCTATGTCCAAACTCGTCATGCTTTGTGACACTATTGAGACGATTTCAAGAAACTCGTCAAGTTAATGTATAGTTACATGACGATTCAAGGCATGCAAAAATAGGAAATTTAATCTGATAGTGACTAACTCGTCAAGGAATTATGCAAAACCTCGACGATTGTTCTTAAATTTTTTTTCTGTGGGACAATATTCAGACGATTTAGGGAAACTCGTCAAGGAAATGTATTATTGTATGACGATTCTGTGCATGCAAAACTAGGAAACTATATATGAAACTATGTAAGTCGTCAAGCTTTTGTTCCACAGCAAGACGATTGTTCTTGATTTTTTTTTCTGAAACTGTAAAATCGTCATGCTATTCTACCATAGCTTGACGAGTTTTCATGCTGTAAATTCAATTGACGGTTTCTAACCTATCAAATCGATTCAAACTACATCTAAAACAATTGAAAAAGTGATTGGATGAACTTACCTCTGAATTTCCGCCAAAGATTCTTCCCCCGGTTGTTCTTCCTCTTCGTCACGGTTGTTATTTGATTTTTTCTTTTCTTTCCTCCTCTTGTAAGTAATTGTTGAATCATCTCCTTCTCCGTCGATAGCCATGAATTCAATTCGAACTCGAGACTAGTAAGTCAGGATTTTGAGAAAATATGAAGAGGTCGAATTCGATTTTTGGGTTTTGGTTTTTTTTTTTGTTTTTTTGAGAAGTTATGAAGATGGTGTGGGAAGTTAATGGAGGAGTAGGGGGAGTGGGAGTGATTTTTTGTAACTGAAAATTGAGAGGGAGAATTAGTGGGTAGATAATTAGTGGTAATTATGATTTGTAACTGATTAGGATAAATTAGTTGTAATTAGCCACCCCTTATAAACTGGGGTGGGATATTTGAAGTAGTGCTCGCCCCCATGAAATATGGGCTCGCCCCCAAATTAGCCAGGTTGATTAGCTTCACACATTATGTTTCGAAAATAAATTTGCTTCCCACGCATCTTCATTCTTCATGGCTCAACAAACCATGTATGTCCTTCATTTCTCAACAAACCATGAGTAGTACCATTAGTCTACTAGAGCTTCCCAACCAACAACTAATCAACTTACTAGTTAACACGTTATAAGTTGTGATGTTTACAAAATCATTTCACACTTATGCTATATGATGTATGATGAGCTCAAAAGGAATGAATCAAGCATGAAAAAGAAAGGGTTAGTAACATTTATTTGATGAGCCTTCCCAGGTAAATTTGATGTGGAACATTAATGGGTCCGATTAAAATCCTCTGTCCCTAAAAATGCTGTCTTCCCCTGTCTCACCCCCTGTTTGCCACGTTAGGATTTTATTCCCTCTCACCTCCATCCAAAACCAACCTATTTGGTTTAACCCCCTCCCCATGTGAGTGGCACAGGGAGAGACAGGGAAAAAGAGACAAGACGATTTTAACTATCATGACATAAACGTTGGCTATTTTTTGAGCATCCCAACAATCTCCGCATTGCACTCTTCCTAACCCCTTTCCCATTAAAATTACTAGCTCCATAGGTAAGTCTTACATATGTTTCGGGGAAAAAAAGGCTGAAGTATATTGAGGTGGGGGAGAAAATTGAAAAATTGGATTTAAGAACTCTAAAACCACAGGTGTATTCAAGTAAGTGAGTAAAAGAATCCCGAAAAGACAATGTTATGGACTGAAACCGGTGAACAACCCGTGCACAATGATATTTCTGTTCTTCTTGAATACGAATGGTAACTCATGTCGGTTTATTTTAGTTAATTATTGGGCCAATAACAAAATGGTCATACTTTTATTTATGGTTTTGCAAAATAGTCATACTCAAGTTTTAAGTTTACAAAATGATCATTTTCCATCCGATTTAACCATTTTCAAAAAAACGACGTTATCTTTTTACTTGTATACCCCTCTTTTGTTCCAAAATACGCCCCAACCACCACCATTTGAACCTGTACCACTATCATCGGAACTCTACCACCACCACCTGAAACCCCACCATCTGAACCTGAACCCCACCACCACCACCAGAACCCCCACCACCACCAAAACCCGGCCATCAGCACCTGAACCACCTCACCACCACCAATTTACTTTGAAAAATATTTAGGGATAGTTAGGTAAATTCATGACCATATTTAACTGTAGGTGGTAGGATCAATCTGACTTAACTCTTACACTAATGGTCAAATGACTCTTTTGTAAATTGTTCGTATCAGTGACCCTTTTGTAAATCGGGTATAAATGGTATGACGATTTTGTAATATCGCTCTAATTATTTTCTTGGCAAATGTTTTTGGTTATCTCCCTACAAGCTCCCATGGATTGGGGGCAAGGTTGTGAAAATCGGACGATTCACGAGTTGAATCGTCCGATACGACTCACTATATTTCCATTTCGAGTTAGGTCGCGCTTGTGAATCGTTCTGCCAAGGACTCGTAACGGTCAACTCCCTTGACCAAGTCTGAATCCCTTGACCAAGTCTGAATCGTTGAATAGTCAAATCCACGAGAATATTCTGAGAATATGCTATCTAAAATGTTAGAAATGTAAAAGATAGTTTGAGAGAATCGATCCCGCGACCTTTAGTATGATACCAACGTCGTTTGACCACCGTACCAACCGTTCCTTGGTGATAGAATTCCATTATATTTTATATTTAGATCCTTTTGAGAATCAAAAGTATTTGTCATGATAAATAGTTTTGAAAATTAACTATGAATCTACGATTCACGATTTAATATACGATTCGATTCTCAAAAATGAAAAACGATTCGTTCCGCGATTCACGATTTCACAACCTTGATTGGGGGACACAGTTTAGCCGACCACGACATGGCAAGCCAGAAATTTATAAAAAATTTGGTAAAAAAAAAAAAAAAACTTTTTCTTTCTTATCCAGACGTACATAAACTAAGGGTAAGGCGGCCAACAGGATGATGATGACTAAAAGGGGCCAAACCAATGCCCCAATGCACTAAATAGCATCTAAAGTTTTTATCCCGTTCTCCAAATTGGCAATTGATCATATTGACTCTTGTGTGTGTCTATTAGGAGTATTATAATTAATGGGAGAATGAGCTGCTGATTAAATGAATGAAACTAGTGGAATTCAATCTCTTTCACTCCACATGATGCGTGTTTAAGACCTTCAGGTTACCCAAGAAATTACTAAAACAAAATCTTAATAATCTTTTATTAAAACTCTGGAAAGTCAACTAAACGAAAGTACCAAACATAACCATGTACTGTACGGACCTTAGAGATATGACTTTATCTAATCACCATTGAATTTTAATTATCATCTCCCGTTTTTTATCCTAATTAAATTTGTCCCCATGAGCTAGTATTTGGCCCCATTAAAATTTAAACCCATTTAGGGAGAGTTGTTATGGGATATCAAAATGTTGAGGAATATACTATTGTACCCTTCACTACTAATTAATCCTACTAACTAATCCCACCCAAAATAGTAAATTTAACCTTAATCTAAAAACCCTAAAATATTTAAATCCAAAAACTTTCCAAAATCTAAAATCCTATCACTCTCATTTCACTCTCAAACCAAAAAAAAAAAAAAAAATCAAATCCACCCGCTCGAGATTCAAGCTGGAAATTTCGTCAAAGGTATGTTATCTAATCTCTATCGTTTCTAGTGTCTTATTTGCTTATAATACGTGATTTGGTTGCATAAAATCCAGATTTTTCGGCTGATAATACCAGAATCGGCGGATCTGGAACAACAAATCCAACGATTGTTCATCTTCACTAGCAACAATCGTTTTCTGTTTTATCACATATAAACCGATTCTTTATGTAAAATTTCATGCAAGTTACGTAGTTTTGTAATCGGTGGATAACTTAACTATAGATTGAACGAATATGTTTTTTTAAGAAAACTAAACGTTAGATGTAGTACACATGAACCGATTATTAATGACCTCATCAGCCCAGTTACGTGGCTTAATACGTAGTGTAATCGGTTTACTGTATATCATATTTCCATCGATTATTATGAGATTGTCTGATTATCGGTGTAGGTTGTTTACTATATGTACCGACTGTTTTGATAGGTTTAAACGGTTTTTATAAACATGTAATCGTTTTATATATTATATATTATTCAACGATTGTTCATTTTTCCTTTTATAATCGGTTTACAATGTTTAAAATATATGCCAATTTGGTCCTACAGAATGGATGATGAGAAGATCAGACCGCGAGATCTTGCAAGAGTGCGACAAGTCAAACGTACTCCTGTTCATGAGACTATTCTCGAAGAGTGTATTCGTCTCGTCAAGCATTTGACTGTGGTGGAAATTCACGAGCTGATTGACTATTGTACTGAAAGGCTTTACAAAATCGAGGAGTACCGCAAAGAGGAGGCTGATTGGAAGGAAATGGAGAAGGCTATGAAGCTGTGTGAAGAACTGGATGTTGCAGATAAAGCTCGTAAGGCTGCTGCTGCCGCTGCCATCGCTAGTGTTGCTGCTGCTGCTGCCGCCTTTACTGCTGCTGAAGATGAACCCGACCATCCTTCTGGTTTCCCAGCAAAGCGCCGTCGTTAGATACTTGTGGTGATGATCATGAAATGTCTATGTAGTTAGAACTTTAGATGGTTTAACGACTTGTTTGTTTGGTTTAAAGACTTGTTGTTGTTCTTGTTTTAAGACTTGTTGTTTGGATGACTTGTTTCAGTTTAAGACTTTATGGATGAATGTCATGTTTTATTACTTACTTCTTCTGTATGCATAAATCGGTTCACCATTAAGAATTTATAAGCCGATTGTTTGTACTTGAAATTGGATTTTCCCTGTCTGAGTTATCAGAAAAAATCGGCATTTACATTTCTTAATAAAAGCCGATAAAATTATCAAACTTTTCAATCGGCGTATATATATAAATTTTGTGACCGATTTTGTTTACTTGAAATTGGATTTTTCCTGTAACTTTATAATCAGCTGATGATTTTACGTTTAAATGTACGCCGATTGTATAGCACAGAACTTTCAAACATTCTTATATTAAACCGAAAGACGAGAACCTGAGCATAGCTCAGTGGTTTCTCGCTGGCTCCCCATAGGGGAGGGCTGAGGTCGATCCTCAGCAGTATCAAAAAAAAAAAAAAAAAAACCCAAAAGACTTTCATACATACATTAATCATTGTTCAAAATGCAAAATACAACATATGAAAGCTCCAAAATAAGACAATCCCTTGCGAAAGAAATTTGGGAGCCTTTGCCTTTACATTTTGCCCACTCGCACGGCTCTTTTTCATTGACTCCCTAGGCTCATCTTCTTTGTACCTTGCCTCCGCATATACATGTTGTGAAGGGTCACACGTTGTGGAGTTATCGTCTATTTGGTATATTTTTAATCCTCCAATTCTTGCCTCTCCTTGCTTCTATCCATGTTGGTAGGAGGCCTGCATACGGACTTTTGTACAATTGGCTCCTCGACTGCAGGTTTCTTGTAGGGGTGATGTGCGAGTTCCAAATCGTGTATCAAACATTGTTGTTGCACCTTGTTTTTGTTGGGGTAGCCTGCGACCATGGCTTTCATAATTTCCAAATCTAGAAGAGAGTGATTCTCGGGAGACGCAATTGGATTAGGTGTGAAAGAGAGTTGCATCCAAAACGGATCAATGGCCTCAAGTGGTATTCCCCCGGGTAATTAGAAATCATGTGGCGACAAGGGAGTCCAAGGGCCTGCATTGTCAAACATGAACATGCACCCCTACATCTTTTACGCCTTCTTGCCTCGTACTTCCTGTAGTACGCCAAATCTTTCATCATATACCTTAAGCTTGTACCAGTCTTCGCATTTCTCTTTCTTGTAAATCTTCATGCTCTTGCTCCTGCTATCTTCCACTTGGCACTTGATCTTAGTGATATCATCATTTGTGTAGACATGGATAGCTTGTTGAACCGTAACCACATTGTTAACACACCCATGAAGTAGCTTTTTCAAACGGCCATGAAATCCCTCCGCTATACTTGTTGCGTCATTCTTGTAATGCCTATATTGGTAGGTATACGCATACACAAATTTTTCTTTGTAAGGCCCCAACATTTGTTCCGTACAATAATCCACCGCCTTTTTGGCAACCTCACTGCAAGTAGCTATGAAGAGCGCCAACATGCATTCATACTCTGCAATAGTCATAGACTGTACCACTTTATCCCAATCACGTCGAAACTCCAACCATTTAATTCCAGCCTTAATATATTCGGCATCGACTTTCTTCTTCTCTTCAGCTTTTTGTTCCTCCGTTAGTTTGCTAACACGCTCTTCTTCTAATATGTCACGCTAAATGCCTTTAGGTTTCTTAGGCTTTGAATATGATGCCTACGATTCGTCTTGATATTGCATTGTATGTGCCATGTACAAAGAAATATTGAGCTTCCGGGAAAACAACCTCTATGGCGTTCATTAGTGCTTTATCCTTATCCGTTATTATAATCTTTGGAGGTTGACCGGGTAAGTAAAAATCCTTTAAAGTTTCTAAAAACCATTCATAACTCACTTCGTTCTCCTTATCCATAAAACCCCAACCTATCGTGAAAGTTGGTTTATCCGATGTGTGGCAAGTAATGATCATCAATGGAATATTGTACTTGTTCGTCTTATAGGTACAATCAATGAACAAAATTGGATAAAAGCATCGAGCCAATTCGATCATATCCGGATGTGCCAAGAAAATGCGTTGCACTTTGTCATCAATGACTTGCTTCCTCATTGTCTAGTTGTGTTTCTCGACTAGCCATTCACATTGTTCCATAATCGCTCTACCATTCCATGACCCTTTCCTTTGTGCGACTCTTTCAGTGTAAATTTGCCACAAATTAGACAAGTTCCCTGGATCATCCACATTTATCGCCCTTAGGATATCGATTGGTCAGTTTGCAATCATCAACCTCACATTTTCCTTCTCATGTGGTTTCAACCGACAAACAGAAGAGTGTCCAATAAGAGAATGAGGAGTATCATGGTTGTGATGACCGTTCTCAACCCTTACATTTATACTCACACTTCTCACTCTTTTTCGCATATGGTTTAGACTTGCTCCAATGACTTTTTGGGGCACCACTTCGATCGCAAACAATTTCCAAACAATTTATGTTTGAACGTTTGCCAAACACTAGACCTTGTTTCAGCTCCTTGCCTTTGTCTACGAACCAAGCCTTTGCTTCCTCCTTAGTGTTCCATGTCTTCACGGAGAAAACCAAAAGCCAATTGGATCACTATACTATATAAATTGTTTTCAAATGGCGGATAAAAAAACAAGATTATGTTGCATACCAAGTCAGTTTGATAGTGGGCAGAAGTATCAGGCATTAGCTTAGACACGGCTTCGGGTTGATCTTCGCGGTACAACAATCTACAAAATTGGAGAAGGAAGTTAGATACCAAAATCGTCTCATAAATACAATATTAAGCACCGATTAAAAAACAATCGACAAATACTAAACTTAATATGAGCCGACTAGAGTTACGAAGAGATGGAAGGTTTCCTGTACTCTACAATCGGCACATACAAAACTGAATATGAGCCGAGTAAAGTTCGACGAGATTGAAGGTCTCTTGTACTCTACAATCGGCTTATGTGTTCGCCAACAACCACCGATTAAGAACTTGATCATTTTCTTGAAGAAAATATAAATGTTTTAATCGGCGGTTGGATAGGATATCAAAAGCCGATTCTGGTGCTGCAAACCAAGCTTCCATTAAAAAGTCAGAATCGTTATATATAATGAACACAATCAACTGATTGTTGTTACTACTGAAGAACAATCGTTGGATAACCTATTGATCATACAACGATTCTGGGTTACAAAGGCAAAACCCGTGGAAAAAATTTGATCTTTTTTCCATTCAAGCAAGATTTCAAGCTGCATTTCAAGCTAGACAAACACCATTCGAGTTGCTTAATACGTATACCTCATTATTTGGAGGAACTTCACGGTAATAATCATCAATTCGCTCCCTATCGATCTCCTCACGTAGGTTTTGGTTGTGAATGTATTCTTGCTCCCTCACATAATCAAGATCAAACTCGTTTGGTGATTCATCAACATCTTCATCACTACTAGAGGCTTCATCATTGATATATTCTTTCACCATTTTCACAAAACCCTAGTTTTTCAAAGTTTTCCCACTTTTTTTATCTTTCTTTTCTACAACTATAAACACACTCAAATGATTTTCTATTAACTATATAGCTTAACTTTAATCAAACTAACTTAACTATAAACAAAATTAACTAACTAATCAACTAATTGAGAAAGGGTAAAACATTCTTCTTTTATAAGGGGTTTTCCGATTTTACTATATAACATCCGCCGAAATTATTTTTTCATGGGGCCAAATTTAGGAAGGGTTTTTATCTTCTTTTTTTTTTTCTTTTTTAATGGTTAACTTACTCGATAAACACCCTGAAATTTAAACTCAAAACTATTGCTCAATTTTTATTTTCTGCTTTTAAGCTTTCAAAATATGGTGAAAAAATTCTAGCAAACGAAAAAAAAGTCGAAAAATCAACCGGTAGTGATAACAAAAAATACGTACACTCATTTTGCCGATGTTACTGTAATGCAGTTGTGAAGTTATTGGATAATCATACCATCTCGTTAGCATCAAAATCTTTACTGATAAAAAAAAATACCACTTTTTACGTGATTAGGCTTAGTCTTATGGTGCTAGATTGAGCTACTAGATCCAGCAAAAGCATGGTCTATTCTTCCCTTACTACTTCTCTCTTCTAACAGTTGGTAGTAACTCAAGTAGTAGCAAGATTGAATCGCTGAACCATTCAGCGCTGAAAAAGTGAAAAAACGCTGAATCATACAGCGCTACATTCTTATTTGTTGAAATAATTGTCATATTTTGATCTAATGGCTGAAATTTCTCAGCGCTGAATGGTTCAGCATCTTGACATCCATTCTCTCCAACCCATAAGAATGCCTATAGGCTATTAGCTGACGTGGATGTTCAATCTAGTATACTAGATTGGACACCATAAGACTAAGTCTTAGTCAATTCCTGAATTTACGATCCCCATATCTACAATTACAAATTTCGCTAAAATGAAACAAATCATCTACAAAACTACCCCGAATGAAACAAATTTCGCTACACTAATTTACAAATTTAAACTTCAAGATACTAAATCACTGAAATTTTTTATAAATTCAATATCGTGCTTAATTTTCTGCTAAAAAATAATTAGAGTGTCAAAGCAAAAGTCAAATAGCCATAATGCCATATATCATGAATAAACAGTGGCTCATTTTGATGGTTCTGACGAATTCTCCTCTCTCGCTCTCTCCTCTTCCAAAAAAAAAAAAAACAGCGACAAACCCTATTATGTTTCTTCATCTCTTGCTTGATTTGGCCTATTTTTGGACCAAATCAAGCAAGATTTGATTGTTAATAATGTAAATATCTTGTTTTCAATCTGTCTTTGGTGTTTTTTCTTTCGGCTTCTTCTCTTGATTTAGATCGGTGGTGGTTCTCTCATGTTAGATCTTGGGTTTTCAGATCTACATGTTGGTTTTTGGGGTTGTTGAGGTTTCGATCTATTTCATGGTTTTGGGTGTGGGTTGTTAAATAATGGTGTTGGTGGTTTCCATGGTTGCTGTTTTCAGTTCATCTTCATCGAAGGTGGGTTTTCTTCCAGTGGCGGTGGTGATGGTTGAATATGGTAGTTGATGGTTTTTTGTGGGATTTGGATGGTTGGTGGTGTTGTTTGTGGATTGGGTTTCTTGCTACCATTTCTTCGGTGGTATTGATGGAAGGTGATGATCCATCTTGCTGCTTGTGGAGGAGATGGTGTTGGTCTGGTGGTGGTCGGCGGCTAAGATCAGATCTGGTACAAGCAGAATTCGGGTCGGGTTTTCCGGGTCTGCTTCATCGGGTTCGGGTCTGGCTGCTTGGGTCGGGTTCTTTCCTCTGCTAATCCATTATGGCTTAACTAATTCAAGCCTTTGCTGCTGTTGCTGACTCTCTTCCTTATCTGGTCTAGTGTCGGAGTACTCGGAATTGGTTTTGTATTATGTTGGTCGGATTAGTAGTGTTGTATGTTTGTTTTTTTTTAGTTTGCTTTTATATCCGTTTGGAAGGTTTATATGGATGTAATTCTGAATCCCGCAAGTCTAATGATGTATCAGGTCATTAGTGTGAGAGTCAGTGGTCCTTTGGGTTGATGTATTCGGTCGTAATTGTATTTAGCTCTATGAGCTTCAACGTTTAATACATCTTTTACCTTTCAAAAAAAAAAAAAAACAAAAAACAAAACAGTGGCTCAAACACAAAATAGACAAACACCTTAATGTACGGATAGGTGAGTGGTGCTATAATCATGCATCTCATCTGCACTTATAAACAGCACAGCAGTACTAGCATCTTATCATCATCTACCTGTTGGTCCCACCACCCTCCTATTTTAACGGTTCCTAGTCTTTCTTTCCATTTCATTTGTCACTTTTGTCTTAATTCTACTACTACAATTACCTCCTGATTTTCATAGATTTAGAACCCTAAACCGAACATCAATTAGCACTTAGTACTAAACTACACTAAACTAATCACAGTCCTTTTAGGTTTGCTTGATTGATGATACTAATATCTTCTGTTTGGTAAAAAGAAACTTTGACACAAACAAACAAAGA
>JAJJMA010238713.1:0-16895 GCA_023529015.1 Papaver nudicaule
CTGTAAAAATAAATTCATACCTTATCTCACGCTATTCCAGGATGCCAGAAATTGATGCGAAATTACTCCTGTGACCTCGTCGCCAAAAACCACCATCAACAGCTGTTTGCAGCTGGATTTATCAAACCGATCCAACACACTACTTGGTTAGCCAACGTGGTACCTGTTAAGAAGAAGAACGATCAAATATGTTGTTGTGCAGACTTCAGGGATCTGAACAAGTGTTGTCCAAAAGACGATTTCCCACTCCCAAACATCGACATGCTCGTAGACGCCACCAGTGGACATTCCATGTTCTCCTTCATGGATGGATACAGTGGGTATAATCAGATAAATATGTATGAGCACGACGCCCCGAGAACAACATTTCGGACGCCCCTCGGGAATTTCTACTACACGGTTATGCCCTTCGGTTTGAAGAATGCAGGGGCAACCTACCAACGAGCGATGACAGCCATCTTTCATGACATGATGCACAAACAGGTCCAAGATTATGTGGACGACATAGTTGTGAAGTCAAGAACTCGGGCGTCTCATCTAGAGGTCTTACGACGAGTATTTGAACGATGCCGGGAATACAAACAGAAGATGAACCCCTTGAAATGCGCCTTCGGTGTTTCTTTAGGAAAGTTTCTCGGATTACAAGTAACTGAATAGGGAATCAAAGTCGACCCATCCAAGACTCAAGCCATCACCACCATGCCACCTCCTAGAACGGTACGAGAACTGAAGAGTTTCATGGGAAAAGTGTCTTATATCCGTCGTTTTATTCCAGGGCTTGCACAATTTGTGGCCTCGTTCACCCCACTACTAAAGAAGGAGGCAAAATTTGTGTGGTCACCTGTGCAACAAGAAGCATTTCAGAAAATCCAACAGCTACTCCTATCCCCAGCATTCATGAAGTCTCCAGTACGGGAGCGACCGCTACTACTCTATACCGCCTCGAGTGACGTAGCGATCGGAGCACCACTAGCGCAGGAAGACGAAGGAGGAGTTGAATGCCCAGTCTATCACATCAGTCGTACACTAAAGGATGCGAAGCTACGATACCCAAATCTGAGAGGGCGTGTCTATCTTTGGTCTTCGCGATACAGAAGTTTCGACACTACCTACTCTCCAATCGGGTTGTACTTATCACAAAGGCAGACCCCATCAAATTCCTTCTATCAAAGCCTGCCCTAATCGGGCGACCGGTGAAATGGTTACTGCAAATGTCTGAGTTTAATATAGCTTGCATCTCCCCTAAGGCCGTCAAGGGACAGGCGATAGCAGATCTACTCGCTGCATATCCAGGAGAGGATTCCACAACCCTGCATGAAGAGGTACCAGGAGAATTTCCGAAGTGGCGCTACTAAAGGAAGATACGTGGCTTCTATACTTCGATGGCTCCGCCACCCCAAACGACAATGTTGGAGGAGCCGGCGTCGTGCAAGTGTCACAAACAGGAGAAGTATTCTCCCAACCCCTTCAAACTGGATTTCAAATGCACCAACAACTCAGCAGAATATGAAGCGTTCCTTCTAGGATTATCACTGGCTAAGCAAGCAGGCGTGACCCATCTTGAGATTAGAGGCGACTCACAGCTGTTGGTCAACCAAATGAACGGGATTTACTCCCTCAAGGAGGTCACCCTAGCCCCGCACAAAATCGAAGCGCAAAGACTCTTGGATCACTTTGCTGAAGCTACCATAGTACGCACCGGGCGGACTAGCAATAAACATGCTGACTGTTTGGCGACGCTGACCTCCAAGCTACAATTTGAAAGAGCAGAGAAAACCCTGACACTGAAAAGACGGACTGTTTCTTCCACTTGGCTAGCGGAAGACGAAGTCATATTAGAGAACGACTGGCGCACGCCCATCATTGAGGATTTAGGTAACCATACTTCTGAAAGAAAACTCAGCATCAAGGAATTAAAACACTTTTTCCTCTTCCACGGAGTATTATACCACAGGAACTCGTATGGTTCACTATCGCGGTGTTTGGGAGGATTTGAAGCACAGCAACAACTCAGGCGTGTCCACAATTAAGTGTGCGGACAAACCCTCATCATAACCCTATACCGGCGACTTCAGAGACTCGGATACTACGTACTGGCCAACGATGGAGATGCAATCCCGAACTCTTCAGGAGGCGTGCCCTAACTGCCAGACTCCTCCACATCAAGTTGAAGCCCTAGCCTGTCACCCTGTCGAATACTGGAGAGAACCTTTCATGAAGTACCACAATGAGAAGGTTTTAACCTCGGATCAACGAGTTGCCAGTCGTTTAATTAAAAGAACCAGAAGATTCTTATATCATGAAGGGATACTATATCGTAAAAGCTATGGGGGGGAGTCTAATCCGTTGGCTATCCGATGAAGAAGTCCCAATAGTGCTAAAGGAGGCTCACGAACCCGAACATCAAGGGAAGCGAAAATTATTCCTTCAGATTCACGAGAAGTACTATTGGCCAACCATGGAAGACGATGATGCTTTGTTCGTACGGAAATGCAACAAGTGCCAAACCCACGGTAATCTCATCCACACCCCATGCTTACCTTTACAAGAAATTAGCAGCCCCTGGACATTCTACAGTTGGGGAATCGACCTCATTGGGAAGATCAATCCACCCTCTTCGAAGAACCAGGAGTACATCATCACGGCAACCGAATACTTCAGCAAATGGGTAGAGGCTATACCTTTGAAAAGCACAACCGGTGTCACGATTGCAGCCTTTATCAAACAATACATCATTTGCAGGTTTGGAATTCCTAAACACATTATTACTGACAATGGGACTCGCTTTGTTAACAAAGATGTAGCAAAGATACTACGACAATACGAGATTCAACACATTTGTTCCACTCCATACTACCCCCAAGGGAACGGACAAGCGGAGAGCACCAACAAGACACTGATTCGGATCATCAGCAGGACTGTCCACGATAACCCAAGGTCGTGGCATGAGCAATTATCCATGGCGCTATGGGCGTACAAAATTTCTCCACGTAGCTCTACTGGAACCTCTCCCTACTCACTGGTGTACGATGTTGATGCCATACTACCGGCATAAATCAAAGTACCATCAGCTCGAACGCGGCAGCAAAAGTGGTGTTCGCTGGGACGAAGCTGGAATAGCGGATTCAAGGATAGCAGAGCTAGACTCTATTGACTCAAAGCGGGCAAAAGCAGAAAAGCATGTAGAAATGTATCAGAAGAGGCTCTCTCGGGCATACGACAAAGCTGTGAAGCCAAGGACCTTCCAGGTAGGGGACTTGGTGGTAGGGGACTTGGTACTGAAGACGGCAAAGTACATTCAACAAGATGCCACAGCACCAAAGTTCACGCCAAACTGGGAAGGCCCGTATGTTATCTCCAAAGCATCCGCAAGTGGGTACTACAAAATAGTTGACATGGATGGAAAAACAGAAGGGACTGTCATCTACGACAAGTGGTTGAAAGCATATTATGCCTGAAGGAACACTCTCGCGGATATCGCCAAGCAAAATGACAATGATGACGTCGTGATCACAGTGGCGCCATAAAAAGGAAAAAAAAAAAAAAAAACGTGCGTGGCACCATAGGCATGGCGCCCCCTGGCGCCACTCAAAGGGAAGAGACCGACGACGCCCTGCGGATGGGAACGGAATACGTGGAACCGCACGAGTACAGGAAGGTCTGCAAAATCCATGAACGCCTAGACGCCCACGCAAAAGCCTGGCGACGTAGTACACAATGTGCAAAACCCGCAATGTCCAAAAGCTCAACGAAGCCACCTACCACGAAGGAAATAAGGATGGAACCATCACCAGTATCAAGATTTAGCCAAAAGTTTTCCAAGGCAAGGGGAAAGACGCTGGACAAACCCAGAGGAACCTGGGGACTTAGGTCAGGATGTAATAATTTTTCTATTCCTTTCCATCAGATACTAAGATTTTATTCTGGAAACAAGAATCAGTACATCCCGTTCAATGAAAACCAAAGTTCTAAAAAAAGAAAAGAGAATACACTTTCCTGAAACCTAGACCTTCACATCAATACCAACAGCAACCTGTAGATGGTGAAAAATGAGAGAGGGACAAGATTGTCAAAACACTCTCGAAACCATGTCTTATTAAAGGCAATCGCCTATTCAGGCTCATCTCTATAGCTCAGAGTGCAACCCATTCCATGAGCCGAATAAACTCTCTATGAGCTCTCTCTTATAACTCCGGTGGGGAGGGTAATATCATAGAGCAGTACTAATAATCTCACCAACATATTAAACCCATTGATCTGCCCAGAGTCAGGCCACTTAATGGTACACGGTGAAGAATCAACAGAGACGCCTCCTCATGGATTTCCTCTTAAATACGACTCAACATACGAGTCTTGGTGCAAACCTCGGAAATATTGAAGCCCCAGGCCGGTCCGGATCTCTCTGAGAAGCATACACCAGCCTAAACAGGCCTAAGCGGACCTAATCCCAAGTTCAGGACGGTCTAGCATACCATGGATAAACACGCCATGACCTCAAGTGTGTTGTAGCATAAGCACTCACACCACGACTAAGGCACAGGCTGCCCAAAGTCGACCTTGGCCAGATGCCAAAGCCATAAACGCCACATAGCATGGCACCACAAACCATGAAGTCACCATGGATCCACGAAAATCAGCCTTGGCCAAGAGGCCAAGGCCATGGCGTAAAACGCCACAAACCTACTTAGTCTGGCCAAAGGCCAAGACCATAACGAGAAGCATAGCCGTCAACAGGCTGGCCTTGGCCAGAGGCCAAGGCCGTGGCGCCATAGTCCATGGCGCCACAACAAGTGGACCTTGGCCAGAAGCCAAGGTCGTGGCGCCATAAGCCCTGGTGCCACCTTAACACTACCAACGCCAAAGCGCGTCCAAGCTTGGCCTTGGCCAAAAGCCAAGGCCGTGGCGCCACACCAGCGCCAATGCGCATTCCAACACTTATGGCCTTGGCCAGACAGCCAAGGCCACTCCTATGCTCGTGTCCCAGAGGCACTGCACTCATGTTAGTCACGACGACTAGTCGTACGACTCTACTCTACTCTACTCAACTACGCAATATCTGCGTACCACTCGCTCGAGACATCAAAACATCACACGGGGGGATAACTTTAGGGGTATTGGTCTGGCGGTCTACGACAGTTGAAAGAAACTGATGGAGATAGTGGACAGTTACGAGAAGATGGCGCGAGTGGGCATGTTCCACACGACTCAGGCAGTTACGGAAACCAACGCATGTCCTCCACTCCTCCACTCTTCCACGACTTCCACCTTCTCTGTCGAGAGATCAGGGTGAGTTCAAACTATAAATAGAGGCTTCCTCTATTTTCCAAGGCAGAACGTTAAGAACATCAGAAACGTTCAGAGCACCTAGAACACACAATCCAGAGCCTCAGAGAAAGCACCTGAGAATCGAAACACGTTTCTAGCCTTGGAGATTTCCAGTCGACTTCACGACGGAGATCTTGAACTCTTACACCCAAAACACATCCTCAACCTGATCTCAAGTTTCTTCAATGTTTCCCTCCCTAGACCAACCTCTATCCTCTCTGTGACCGAAGCAAGACGGGAACGGCCATCCTTGGTTTAGGCTTGTCTTGTTCGACTTTGATCTCCGAGCACTACGAAAGTACCCAAAGACGGTACATTGTTTTTCCAGGTAAAAACACAACCCCAAATTTCAAAACAAACCGTCCAACAAAGAATAATCCCGTTTATAAAGCATCTCCACCCTCTGGCGAAGAAGGTCGTTTTTCTTTTTCAAATCCTCAATCACTCCGTCAACCTTGTTGGACTCCTCTACCAGAGCCTGCTCTTTAACCCGTATAACCTTCAGCATCCGACTAGCCTCATCTGATAACTCTTCCAACTCCTTTTCCGCATGAAGAAGAGCCTTCGAACAAGGGAAAACATTAGAAACCATCCCAGCGGGATCTACCTTCACAATCTCGAGCCTATGACGAAGCAAACCCACATTGCACATTAAAGCCTCAAAGACGGAAACATGACTCTCCCACCTTTGAATCATTCCGGAAGTTACGTAATACAACTTTCTTTCTCCCATCTCCTTAATCATAGGAAGAAGCAAAGAGACCATAGTCACCATAACGGGAGTGTCCTTCATCAATTTGCTAGTAGCAACATGACCATATCTCTTCCATATCTTCTCGTAAAGGTCTGCATGAGAGGCTGGTACCAGGAAGCCACCAACGGAACGTTGTTCAATGGAAAGAGGAATCATCCT
Source organism: Papaver nudicaule (assembly GCA_023529015.1). Taxonomy (NCBI): domain Eukaryota; kingdom Viridiplantae; phylum Streptophyta; class Magnoliopsida; order Ranunculales; family Papaveraceae; genus Papaver; species Papaver nudicaule. The sequence continues at coordinate 6,239 of JAJJMA010238713.1, forward strand.
CGGCTCAAAGGGAAGACCCGCACCTGAACAGTCTATGTCATTTATTCCTAAATCAGCTTCGTCAAGAACCGAACCACTATGGGACGAAGGGCCAACGTCGCTAGTGCCACCATCATCTTCATTCACGGCCACAACTGAAGTTGGAGAATAAGTCGGAAAGCCTTCTCGGATAGTATTTCTCTTCTTAGGAGCACCCACACATTTCTTTCTACGGGGTTGCTCCAACTGGGGGAGGGGTGAAATAATAATTTATTAGCGAAAGATAAAATGGGAGATCAGGTGGCCGCGACTCCGAGTCACCATGACTCTACACCGCAACGCCACCATCCACGCCAGAAAAGCAGACACACTCATATTATGAAGACGCCAAGAAAGTACTCACCTGACTCGGGATCCACGTCTCCCGTTCCACATAAGTCTCTCTTTGTGGAGACGAACCGGAGTTACTGATGTCGGCCATGATTTCAGAAACCCTCCATTTCCTGTAAGCCGCCTTCTGTGAAGACGAACTAGAACCATCACTATCAGCCATGAATCTCAAGAGTCGCACGTCGCAATTTATGCAAGGAGATGAAGACGAGTATTGCAGTGTTTCCCTTTCGCCACATGCGTCTATATATATATGTAGGCAACTGCAAAACCCTAAAAGCTGAGTACACTCCACATAAACCGGGACGTTGCACCTGATCCCGACACTGGCGCAAGATAAAGATTGAATAGTCTACGCGAAATCCATTTGAAATTCCACAAAGATGAACTCCATGCTGGATGACTTGTAAATCTTTTCCTTTCTCCTCTTACTAAAAGTTCGATCTAGGTGTGTGCATGCATGTATATATAGACAAGGTACGGAAAACTTAGCACCTGTTTAAAAAGAAAAGGGAAAGAGAAGGGATGCATTCACAATACATTAGACCATGGCCATACACATTCAATGGCTACAGTGGAGCCACGACGTCAAAGCCATGATGGCATGACGCCATGGGAGGGATACAACCTCATAGACATAATCCCTTCTCTCAGTCCCATTTAATTTTAGGACAACTCACTGTTCTAGTACAACTTGCTTTTTTGATTTGTGGTCACTCACATCAAGGTTTAAACCACTATAGAGTCCTAGTTGGCATTTAAGAAGAAAGGAGACTAAAATATATATAATTTGTTATCACCATCCGGTGCTTAATGCGAAACATTATTGTTCCACACTAACCAGGGGACTTAATGTAGATGGTGAAAAATCGAATAGGGGTACAGACGTAAAAGGTCCCTCTAATATGTCTCGCCAAGAGGCGATTGCTTATTCAGGCAAATCTTTATAGCTCAGAATGCAACCCGTTCTGCAAGCTGAATATGCTCTCAATGAGTTCTTTCTTATAGCTTCCGAGCGGAAAGAATAACATCATTGCACAAGAGGCAAAATACCCACCTACACATAAAACCACCAATTTGTTGATATTGACATAGCCTCGAATTTCTCAACATGGGAGCTAAATTACTCACTGGTGACAAGGTGGAAGAATAAAAGAGACGAATTTCCTCTTAAAATATGACTCAATACTCGGGTCTTAATGAAAGTCTCAGATCAATCACGACTCTAGGCATAGTCCAGAGCTTCCTGAGCAATACATGAACAACTGAAACAGCTTAAACGCACCTAAACAGGTTATTACATTGAGTAATATGCAAAAGCATCTTAAAGTGCCTAAACATGTCACCTAAATACGCCATAGCTAAAGAACAGCGCAGCATAAGATACCAGGGTCAAAGATCATGACCAACTACATCACAAGAACTGATAAAAGTTATAGCCTAAACATGGCATAAACACGAAACTCATCTAGGCCAAAGGCATAGACCCTGGCCAGGAAGGAAAACACCACGTTATTCATAGCACCATGCACAGACCTTGGCCAAAGGCCAAGGCCGTCCTTGTATCCCATGGCGCCATGCCATCCTTCTATGGCGCCATGTCCAGTGCCTATACCCCATGGCGTCATGCCATCCTCCTATGGCGCCATACCGTTCTCCTATGGCGTCGTGACCAACGCCTACATCCCATGGCGCCTTGCCATCCTCCTATGGCGCCGTGTCCAGCGCCTATATCCCATGGCACCCCGCTTGCCCAAAGGACAAGGCCACTCCTGCATCCATGGCACCATGCCTACTTGCACCTCATGATGTCTTGCCTCTTGTTTGCATCCCATGGCACCATACCTAAGCCATCATGCCATCACGCTATCTAAAACCTTGGCCAAAGACCAAAGTATCGTGTATCATACCTACATCCAGTCTTGGCTAGAGCCATAGCGTTGCACTCAATGCCACAAGTCACATCCACGCACATTCATAGCTATGCAATATTGTCATAACTCAAAAGCGTGTAGCACAACATCTACAAATCTACACGAGATATCAAAACATCACACGAGGGGATAACTTTAGGGGTATTGGTCTGGCGGTCTACGGTAGTTAGGAAGAAACTTATAGGGATAGTGGGCAGTTATACGGAAATAACACAGAGTGGGCATGTTCTACACGACCAGCAGTTGTAAAATCCAACTCATGTTCTCCACTCCTCCACTCTTCCATGACTCCCACCTTCTCTATCGAGAGATCAGGGTAACTTCAACACCATAAATAGAGGCTTCCTTTATCATCCAAGGGAGAACATTTAGAACAACCAGAGTACTTGAAAAACACCAAAATCTCAGAGCAACCGTCTGAGCATTTTCAAAACATTCTGAGCGTTGGAGATTTCTAGTTATATTCACGACAGAAATATTGAACTTTACACCCAGAACCACACTCTTTCAACTTGATCTCAAGTTTCTTCCACTGTTTCCCTCCCTATATCAACCTCTATCCTCTTTGTGACTGAAGCAAGACTTGAACGGCCATTGACTTGGTTTAGGCTTGTCTTGTTCGACTTTGATCTCGAGCACTACGAAAGTACCCAAAGACGGTGCGTTGTTTTTCAGGCAAAAACATGGCCCAGCCCAGAACTTCCAGCGGATCCAGTTAAACCCTAATTCTGAGTAACGGCGGTACCCGAACCGGTTCGTGAACAGTGACTCCGGAAATTTCTCCTGGGTTCTGAAACATCAATTTGTACACGTACATGTACGTGAACCACAGATTCGATGTATCTGGCCGTAATTCAGAAGGACGGTTCCCGAACCGTCCACTTGTATAGTCTCTGGAATTTCACACGGGTTAAACTCTGACTCCTTTATCTCTTAGTCGTACTTGGTTATCACGAAAATATCTTCTGTGGTCCATCTAACGATTCTCAATGTGTCAATAAGATAAACATTATCTCTGGTATGTTCGATTTCTATCTTGAAGTGGTTAAGAGCTAATAAACCACTTGGCAGATAAATGTTTAATGAATTCCAATTGAGATAAATCTAGGTTACTTCGTTTGCAAGTTAGGGTTTTATAAACTTGTTATTAGGGCATTGTCCGGTCAAACCCACTAGCGTTGGTATGTCAAGCTAGTTGTCAGTTTTAGGTGTCAAAACTCAATTCTTGATTTAGCCTACTAGAGTTTAGATTTCGGAATTGGGATATATACAAAGTAGTAGAGACCTTGAAGACGAAGACTGTGAAGACAAAGAAGACATCCATTATTCTTCATCGACAAAAGGTTAGTAGGAGTTATGACTTTTATGGAAATTCTTCTATTCTACTTTCTCTATTCTTTCGAAATATAGTCGACTACTTTAGTAGTGATAATAGCGATTCAGATCGTATTCTTGTCTAACGTGGCCTTTTGTCATGACCACTGTTTGCTCCCACAAATATTGTGAGTACAAGAATGAATGAGACAGATTCGATGCCATGTGTCCATTACAATGGTTTGCTTGCAAACTGTTAGTTGGATATGGATGAATCTAAAGGAGTACTCTTGAGCAAAGAGTCCATGGATTACAGCTGAGGACGTACACACGCCTAAGTTCTGGCTAAGCCCAGTACTTCCAGCGGAATCCAGATTTGACGAAATCTGACAGGCGGACGGTTCGCAAACCAGAAACTCGGAAATCTTTTGAGTTCCAAAGTGACTGAACATTTCGCGAACCTGTACGCGAATCCAATGTTGGTTACTTTGATGGTGTCGGATTTAGTGGATATTCTTTCAGAATTTCACTTGAGTCAAACTCTAAACTCCTTTATCTCTTAGGTGGACTTGTATATCACATAAATATCTTTTGTGGTCCATCTAATGATCCGCAATGAGTCAATAAGATAAAGATTATCTCAGGTCTGTTGGATTCTATCTTGAAGTGTTTTTGAGCTAACAAAACACTTGGCAGATAATGATTAAAAGAATTCCAATTGAGATCAATCTCTGTTACTTGGTTATCAAGTTTAGGGATTCCTTAAATTGTGGGACAAGTAATTGATTGCTTTATTCCAAAGCAACCTATCTTATTGAGTGATATAAATAGAGGTGTCTACGGACAAATACCGCAAGCATCAAGCATACATGAAGGTCCTTAGGGAAGGTAGCGTAAACTCTTTTCACTTCGGTGAACGCTTGTTGTGGTATAGTCATCCTCTATAGGTTGCAGCTCCTCTAGGAACTCCCTACGACTATTAAAGACTTCTCTTGAGAGTTGGGAAGCACATGTAGGAGATTGAGACCATCTTTGGTTGAAATCGGATTAACCTGTAACCTTGGTAACCTGATCATGTTCTTGTTTATTTCATAGTCCGTCTCTTCTGCTATAGGGCTATTTAAGAACTGATACGTTACTCAACAAGGTTGAAAGGTAGCAACGCACGGCTGCACTCGGTGTTGTAAGACCTAGTTAGCTCCAGTTATACAAGTTTCTTAAGTGATTCTTCGTGTATAACTGAGGTAAAGACAAGTTGGGCATATCTTACTCGGTTTGCTTGTCAGCCCCGATTTGTGAAATAGATTTCCGTATGACCTGGATTTAACAATCCGAAGGAAGTCAACTTGTGTGTGGTAAACTGATAGAGGACAGTTAGACCATACGTCAACAATTAGGTTGCAAAGCCAGTATTGCTGACACAAGCCTTTGACATCGGTCAAAGCAACTCCTAGGCCTGTAACGGACGTCAGCTGGGGGAATCAAGTGCGTGACGATCTGTGGGGGATCTAGAGACGTAAGGAGTGCGACAGTAGAGAATTCGCTTGGAGGGCTTGAGTTGGTCTCTGCTACATCCCAGACCGAAGTCTTATAGTAGGATAGTGTTTGTAGTCAGTTTGTACTGGGCGGTGTTCAATCTGGACGAGGTCCCGAGGTTTTTCTGCAAGGCAGTTTCCTCGTTAAAAAAATCTCTGGTGTCTTGTGTGCTTTTACTTTCCGCATTATATCTCTGATAATATAATTAAAGCACCAAGTAGTACGTTATCCAATAACTGTAGAGTTTAACTCCAAAGTCCCAACTTTGTCGAGTTGATCCCCAAGATCACAACTCCAGTTATTAGAGTTTGGATATTGATTTTTGAGATCGTCCAAACTTAAACCATAAGACTCACGAGCCAAAACGAAAAGTTGGTAGTATTTCGGTACCCCTCCTTTTTCACTTGTGGCACAAGTAACTAGTTGATTTATTCCTAAGCAACCTATCTTATTGAGTGCTATAAATAGAGGGTATCAGGACGAAAAAACACAAGCATCAAGCATACGTGAAGTTTCTCCGTGGAATTGATCGTAAACTCTTTTCACTTATGTGAAAGCTTGTTGTGGTATAGTCATCCTCTATTAGGTAGCAGTTCCTCTGTGGGATTTACCTAACGACTATAAAGACTTCTCTTGAGAGTTGGGAAGCACAGGTAGGAGATTGAGACCTTAGTGGTTTAAATCGGATTAACCTGTAACCTTGGTAACCTGATCACGTTCTTGTTTATTCTACGGTCCTTCTCTTCTGCAAGAAGGCCATTCAAGAACTGATACGTTACATACAGGGTTGAAAGGAAACAACGCACGACTGCACTCGGTGTTGTAATACCTAGTTAGCTCCAGTTGTATAAGTTTCTTAAGTGATTCTTTTTACAACTGAGGTAGAGACAAGTTGGGCATAGTTTACTCGGTTTACTTGTCAGCCCCCGCTTGTAACTAGATTTCCGTATGACCTGGAGCAATCCGAAGGAAGTCACTTTGTGTATGTCAAACTGATAGAGGACAGTTCAAACATACAGTTGATAATTGAGGTTGCAAAGCCGGAATTATTGACACAAGCCTTTAACAATGGTTAAAGAAACTCCTAGGCCTGTAAAGGACGTCAGCTAGGGGAATCAAGTCCATGACGATCTGTGGGGAATCTAGAGACGTAAGGAGTGCGACAGTAGCCAGTTCGCTTGGAGGGCTATAATTGGTCTCTGCTACATCCCAGACCGAAGTCTTATAGTAGGCTAGTGTTTGTAGACCGTTTGTACTGTGCGGTGTTCAATCTGGATGAGGTCCCGAGGTTTTTCTACAGGTCGTAGTTTCCTTGTTAAAAAAATCTATGGTGTCTTGTGTGCTTTACTTTCCGCATTATATTCTCTTATTATATAATTAAAGCAAACACAAGAAGTACGTTATTGTTAACCTGATTGTTGTCCCCAATCCATCCAACAGATTTACCAAGACTCTGTATTGCGTCGGACTGATCACTTGTGATCCAAACGCAGGTTAAACAAATCTGGATATGGATTTTTAAGATCGTCCAGATCTGTCCATAAGACTCACGAGCCCAAACGAAAAGTTGGTAGTATTTCGGTACCCCTGCTTTTTCATATTTTACGGTCCTTCTCTTCTGCAATAAGGCCATTCAAGAACTGATACATTATATACGAGGTGATAACTGAAGCAACATACGACTGCACGTTCGTTTTTGTAATACCTAGTTAGCTCGAGTTGTGTAAGTTTCTTGAGTGATTCTTTTCACAGCTGAGGTAGAGACAAGTTGGACATAGTTTACTTGATTTACTTTTCAGCCCACTTGTAAGTAGATTTCCGTATGACTTGGAGAAATCCAAAGGAAATCACTTTAAGTATGTTAAACTGAAGAGGACAGTTCAAAACATACAGTTGATAATTGAGGTTGCAAAGCCGGAATTGTTGACATAAGCCTTTAACAGTGGTTAAAGCAACTCCTAGGCCTGTAAAGAACGTCAGCTAGGGGAACCTAGTGTGTGACGATCTGTGAGGGATCTAGAGACGTAAGGAGTGCGACAATAGCCAATTCGTTTGGAGGACTATAGTTGGTCTCTGTTACATCCCAGACCGAAGTCTGATAGTAGGCTAGTGTTTGTAGACAGTTAGTACTGTGCGGTGTTTAAACTGGACGAGGTCCGAGGTTTTTCTACAAGTTGTAGTTTCCTCGTTAAAAAAAATCTCTGGTGTCTTGTGTGCTTTAGTTTCCGCATTATATCTCTGATTATATAATTAAAACAAATAGAAGAAGTATGTTATTGTAACCGTTGAGTTGGTCCCAAATCCTTTTGAGGTATTCACTAAGACTTGTCTTGCTTTAGGGACTGATCACTTGTGATCCTAACTCCGGTTAACAAATTTGGATATTGATTTTTGAGATCGTCTATATATACTAGTACACAAATGAGCATTTAAGATGGTTTTTTCATGGAGCCATGTGACGGTTTTTGAATCAAGTGGCAATATGTCGTACAATAAACACGTCTGGGTGAATGTAGTGTCTGTATTCCCCCTTTATACGACGGTTTTGATTGCTTACAGGATCCTTGGCAAGGATTGAGCTATCAACCGTCGCAACTACTGACCACATTGTCACTCTCCTTTGTGTTTGTCATAGCCAGTGTCGAATGACTGTTGAATAGCAACGTGAAAGCAATTCGATAAATTCTTCAAGTATCAATTTGCTCAGATATAAACTACGCCGTTGATTCAGTAGCCTTCGGGAATCATAAAGGCACGTTGAGCTTGTGTTTGTCATTGTCAGTGCCGATTTACCAGTAGATAGCAACGTCAATATGTTCGATAATTTCTATGCGTGTCCACTGTAAGGTGCCAAAATATGGGTAGATTGCCACTTGAAGAAATAATTGTTTTTTCAGTGTGTCGGTTTTCATTCGACACTCTTCAATTCGAGATTATGGTTGGGTGTCCACAGCCAGCATCTGTAGCTACCCTAGGACAAAAATGATGTAAAGTGCCAAAATATGGGTTAGTAGACACTTGAAGAAATCAATTTTTACTCTGCGTGTCCAATGTGGAGGTTTCAGTTCGACAGTCACCAATTCTACATACTTGTTGGTGTCCATAGCCAGCATCTATAGCCACTCGAGGACAATAAGAGTTGAGCTGCCTAAATATGGTTATATTGCCACGCGATCTATCTTATTTAAGGGTACATGACAATAAAAATGGATGGACCTCTGAACCGGGTCACGAGCCCATGTCCGCGAGCTAATATTTAGGTGCATGAACCAGGCTCAAGCATCCGGGTAAGCCCTATAGTCCATAAGATCATTTAGAACTTACACAACAACGATGGGTTTAATTTAGGTTACAGGCCAAGATATATCTGATCAGGCCTAGGATCTATCACAGACGTATTTTGCAGTTGGGCTTAACCTACACATTAACCAGAGTCATCAGACCAATATGAGCGCATTTGTCATGGAACTCTCATCTTCTGCAATGTTGTATTTTTTTCCGAAGGGGTACATGGATTTGACTTAACAGACGTGTATATTGGTTGCGTCCATTGAATGTCTATATAAAGTTCAAGACATTCTAAGTGCCCCTATGTTGTGATGGAAAAACGCATCTCTTAAAATTCCGTTACATTTTGGTAGAAAATGAGGAGTCTTTTCCCGAAAGGGTACAAGCATCTGCAGTTCTGCACCAATGCATTTGTCTGAACAAACGTGTATATTGGATGTCTATATAAGTTCAGTATTCTACACAATAATCCTAAATATCCTTATCCCATTATTCAACGCTAACAACAATGGATAAATTACCAGAGGAATTAACTACAAAGATTTTAGTCCGTCTTCCTACAACAAAGAGTGTTTCTCACAGCAAATTGGTATGCAAACAATGGAAGACCATCCTTGACGGAAAAATAACTGGTCTACTTATCTCGGCCTCATCAGAGTACTATGGAGGAGATGATGTTACACACCTCTTCTACAGACAACGAGTACGAGAAGAAGACTACTCCACAATGGCGAACAATTTCAGAAATCACCCGGTTAGTGGAAGTAGCAAGTTTGCTTTAAACCCAATAGTTGGATCTTGCAACGGTCTTCTGTGTCTATATGATTTTCACGACTGCGTACAAGATCCTATATTGCTTATGAATCCAGCAACAGATGAGTCCCTCGTTCTTCCAGAAAGATACTCGTGGCCACGTAGAGAACCACGAATTTATGGCAAAGATGTAATAGGAGGTTTCGGCTATTGTGAAGTTACCGGTCAGTATAAGGTAATTAGAATTGATGCTGATGGCTCAGTGGAAATATTCACTCTAGGCGACAAGAGGAGATGGAGGGTCATCACAGAAGTACCGTACGTATTCATGGAATTTGGTTTATATGCAAATGGGTGTATTTTTTGGTTCGATCATTCTGACCACACTTATAGACCTGGAAACAGATTAATATCCTTCGATTTGCATACTGAGAAATTTCAGTTACATACGGAACCACCATACAATCAGGTCCCTGAAGAGTTTTATATGGATGATCACCCAGAAGTTGGAATGATGTTGTTTGGAAGTACTCTCTGCATTTACTGCAAACATAATGACTTTTCCAATGAAATGCTCAGGATTGATTTTTGGATCAAGAACAAGAATAAACATCCTGAGGTCACTTGGGAACGCGAGGCGAGCATTTTGTTGGAAAAGCCAGACATCATATGGCCAGCGTTTAGGCCGTTGGCCTTCGGAAGTCACGAGAACAGCTTATTCAAGAACATCTTATTATAGGACTGCAATCAATTATCTTGTTACAATACTTAAACTGGAACCTTGAAGGAAGTCTGGGGGCCTTGTCCTTGGCAAACACGCATAGGAATTGTTCCTCACATGATGAGCAATGTCTCATTGAAAGATTTTGGAGGACAATCTGGGGGGCTCATTAATAAAGTACGTTTTTTGAAAGATTAATGCTACTCTTAAGGAAAATTATTACTTCAATATTATTTATGTTCTTATGTATTTCAGTTTGTATTTCTTTTTTTCCAACAGGTCATGGATGTTATTATTATTTTATTTTATTTTGATTGTTTACCGGATGTTGCTATTTTCGATTAGTATTATAGAATAACATAAAGTTTGATTAGCAATTGGTCAGATATCTTTTTTTTGATAAAAGAATTGATCAGATATCCCTCGTATTTAACTTATTGATAAAAAATGAAATAAATAACCATAACCATTAACTACAGACCTGTATCTTCCACATTGCCAGCAACAGCAAATTTAAACGTCATCTGGATAGGGGTGTCTCAGCATCCTCAAGTATTTGGTACATTTCTAAACATTCAGTAGCATCCGCTGAAATTCCCATTGGACATTCATCACTTATGCATTGTGCAGATCATTGTGGTGGGGCAAGAGAATTTCTCCGTGCTCAATCCATACGGTTGTTTTAGGTATAAAACAAATAAGAGAATCTGAGGGGTAAAGTATGAAGTGTGATGATGTAATA
>JAJJMA010238721.1:0-12814 GCA_023529015.1 Papaver nudicaule
CTCACTCAGTTGTGATACATGGCCTTTTATAGGCGTTTTACATAATGGACTACAGCTAATACAAACAACTTTAGGTCTGACACTATTTGTCCACATCCGCCGATCTTCAATACCACCGTCCCTCTTTCAATACTTCAGCGCCCTTTACCTTGGACTGGATAAGATCGATGACTTGTATCCCACTGAGTCAACGAGTCAACTCTGACAATCCGACCGTTCTGATCCTTATTAAATGCTCAACCAGATTATCAGCTTTTGCCGATGACGTACCATTTTCCGCTGAGTTGAATATGCCGTCCTGCTTTTCTTTGATGTACGCCGACCCTTCCTTTCTCCCTTTGACGCCTTCTTTTTTTGTATGATATCCGTCGAGGGTTGCCGCTGACGCCATTTTCTACTTTTAAGGTAAGCCTTCTGTATGATACCACTTCTTGAGTGCCCCTGAAGAACAAAGGCATTTTCTACACTCACATTTTGCCTCTTTCATCTTCAAAAACTTTAGTCGCCGAAGATGAAAATCCCTTCCCGCTGAAAATGCCAGCACATCTTCTTCAGCAGTTACGTCCTTTCCACATACGGCAGCATGCCGCAAGTTCAGGAGACACTTTATGACCTACAACTTGCTCATCCGGTTACTCTCCTTCTTCTATAAATACTCTCCTCTTCACTTCAACCCTATTTCTTCTCCAAACTTTCTCTTTCCTTCTCTTTCCTCTGCTTTTCTATAAACCTAATCCTAACTGCCATCAGCCGCCGCTGCACCGTCGCAAACCACTATTTTCAGCCTCCTTTCATCCCTTTCTTGCTAGATTCACCACCCAAACTTGTTATTCTGCCTTTTGCACCACTCAAATCTTCCTTGATCTTGTTTTTCTCATTTTCCGGTGATTTTTCGCCTCTGCGTCTACCTTTTTCCGGCTGTTCTTGCTTTTTCCGATCCCTTCTACTTCTAAAATGGCTTCCGACTCCACTTATGAACCTGCTTCTCCAAATCCAGCACATGAGTCTGATCCTGAGGAATCGTCACAGGCGCCGCGCGTCCTCCAAAAAGGGTAAGAAGAAATGTTCCTGGGGTGATTGGAATAAATTCTGTGCGAAACATCATGTTGACAACAAAACCTTCAAGCTTACTCCTCTTGACGGCGTCACTTCTACCCAAGACCCGCTGCTTCTTGATCACATCCGCCAAGAAGGCCAAAATGATAATAATCTTATCATTTTTATTGGTCAGATCAAGGCCGGGTATAAATTTCCTTTGTATGATCCCGCCGACCCCATTCTTCTCGAGATATTAGCCTATGTCAATAAGCATCCCGCTCAGCTTTCCAGTAATTCTATTCGTATCATGTATGAATGGGTTGCCCGCCGGTACGGCACCACCAATTATCCTAATGTCACCAGGAATCTCGCCTTCACCAAATCCGAGTTGTACGATATAAAAAACTTCAAGGAGCAGTATGAGGTAAAACCTAGCAATAGAGCCGGTGAGCCTTGGGCATACCGTATTGAGTTAAAAAGAGGCTATGACGGTGAGAAGAAATTTCTGAGGGATGTTGACAAAGAAACTTCTACCGCTGCCAATCCCACAGTCCGACATAAATCTGAGAATCACTGGAACAACCTTCCTTGCAAGGTTGAAGGACCCTGGCTCAAGGGTTGGGAAGATGAGGAGAAAACCACTGTTCGAAAAGATTTTCTCCCTAAGCATTCTGCTTTTGCTAAGCACGAGTTCTGCAAAGTCCGCTGGACTGAGGAAAATCAGTACCTCTTAGAAGATGGTAAATTTGTTGTTGGCGATAACGGTCACTGGGTAAAGAAGCCTGAATTTTGGAAGAAAGATGCCAAGGGAAGCAAAGGCCTGAAGAGGAAAGGAAAAGATGGAGACAATGTTCAGGTAACAAACACTTCAATTATGTCTTGAAATATATGTATATATTTGCCTATGTTTGTTAGCGGAAGTGATGATGACAGCTTTTTCTTTTCTTAGCCACTTTCAAAGAAAAGCAAGCAGAATGAGCGGCCAGACCCTCTTGCTCAACTGAGGAAGCATCTAAAGATGCTTCCTGGTATGCCATCTGCTGAATCTGAGAAAGACGCCGACCCCAAAGCTTCTTCTACCGCTAAAAAGGATAGTGATGTCTCCAAGAACCAGGAGAAACCACAAAAACCTAGAAGGAAGGCCCTGGCTTCTAAGAAAAAGGGATGATTCTACCAATCCCAATATCGCTGACGACTCCAAACTAGAGGACCAATCTGTAAAGGCTACGGATCAGACTCAGTCTGTGAAGGTGGATGAGAAAACTCCCACGACTCCTCAGGTTACTGTTCCTGAGCCCACTAACACAGAGCAGGCTACCGCTGAAATTGATGTGGGTGTTACTAATGAATTAGTTATCCAACAACATTCTCCTATCCGCTCAAGTGGCCAAGCTGAGCAGCCTTCTTCCTTAGCCGTTAATGACGCCGTCCAACGTCTGGTTCAGCTTCTTTCTTTGAACAATCTACCTCGGGATTCCACTCGTGGTGATTCTCTAGAAAATCAACTTCCGCCAAACAAACTAGCGGATTCTTTCTCGAAGTTAGTCGCTCAAGATGAAGGTGGTTCCAATACTCTATATCTGGAATCAATGAGCAAGTTAAGTACGCCTGGACTAGCACTGAAACCCGCTGAGCTCACTGCCGATGTTTCTCATTTGTCCCCTTATGAACAGCTTTGTGGCACCGTCTTGGTAAGCTTTTGCCTCAGCCGCATATTCTGTTATATTCAGCAGTACCTGTCACCTTATGTGTTAGTTTTTATTAGGAATTCCAACGCAGTCTTGGCGGTATTGCCTTTGAATGCGCAACTACAACAAGAAGTTATCAATCTGCGTCAAGCAAAGGCCACGGTGGATCAGCTGTTGACCCAAGAGAAGAAAGAATCCGACCGGCTACGCTTGTACTACAATAAGGAGAAGAAAGGGCATACCGAACTCCAAGGTTAGCTATCTTCTCTAATTCTTCCAAAATAACATTTTATTCCGCTTTTCCTTTTTCCCAATCGTCAGTCCTTGTTTATTATAAGGTCGCCAACAACATCGTGACGATCGGTTACAGCGGGTCGAGGTTGAAATTGACAAGCTGACTAGTGTTAATACTAAGAAGTGTAATCTATTACTCAATTTCGACCAAGATGTTAGGTGGTACCGCCGAGAATTACGCCATGCCTCTGACCTTAATGTAAATCTTGATCACCTCCTCAAAGTTTCGCAAGCAGACGTGGAATGGATGAAGAGTGAGCGTGATAACGCTTCCTGCTTAGCAGAGTTGGAACGTAAAGCCAAAGAGAAAGTTGTTGTGGACCATATGAAAATAACCTCCCAGCTAAAGGATAAGGAAGTCGCCATCTCTCGCTTGACTTCTAAATTAGTTGCCGAACCGCTGAAAGAGATACCGCCCGAGATGAAATTCAGCGTCACAAGGATTTCGCCCAAATCCATGGAGATCGTGCTAGGCAACTAAATGAAGATAATGATATTCTTAGGCTCAAGATCAAACAAGTTGTGGGTCCTTGTTCTGATCAGGAAGTTTTAAGTATATTGGATGGGATTAATGTTGCCCGGGAGGGTATTCGTATGCATGTTAATGAACTAGAAGGTAGTCTTCCTAGGGTTTTAATTTCCGCCTAACAACTCTCAAGGCTGCCTCTGCTTCCGCCCTAATTTGTTTTCCTTTGCTTTCAGAGAAACACAAGAAGCTTGAGTCCCAACTAGAAGAGCAATCCGCCACTGTCAAAGAGCATGAAGGATGCATCTCCAGAATTACCCAACTAGAAGAGCAGGTCAAAGAACACCAATCATGTGGGGATAAAATGCATGCACTAAAAATAGAACATCTACAATACACCGGCAAGATCACAAATCTGGAGAATGAAGTCAAGGCTCTCCAAGATTTTAAGAAGAAATTTGAGACTGAATCTTCTAAGTCTGGTAAGCTTCAAAAGATGCACGATCACCTCCAGTCCGAGTTAAACCTTGCCAGGAAAGCTGCTCAAGAGAAAGAAGAACAATATGCTGCCAATGTTAACATGACCGGTTTTCTTGCTGTTCAAATGTACTTGGCGGATTTCTGCCCAAAGCATGATATTGAGGTACCGGTAGAGTATGGTCCTGACCGCCTTCCTCCTGGCATGCAGTGAACATTCTTTCTACCGCTGAGGACGCCAATGAAACTGTTCTTGTAGAAAGCGGGTCTGATTCTGAGGGAGAAAGTGAAAGTAGTGAAGATGAAGATGTCGAGGATGATGTCCATGGAGATGATGAGGAGGTAAATCCCGACGGCGAGAATTTCCGTCAGGACGGCGGTAAAGACGCTAATGTTGATGATGGCAAGGACGCCCCTGAGGAACAAAGCCGAAGCGCCGATCAACCTGACAAAAGAAAGGGCGCAATTACTGCTGAAGATAAGGGAAACGATAATAGCACTTTTGTTGAGGATCTTCCCATGACTGTTGACGATTCCAAGAAACCTCCTGAATCATCAAGCCAACAAGTGTAATTTGATTAGCTCCATGTTCTAGGTTTTCTTGCTTTTGACTAATCATGTAGTATGTTTACTTCATCAACTTTTTGTTGTAAGCTATTAATGAATTTTTCTTTTTCTATGTATGTGCACCTTTAGACACCTGTATTTTCTTAAACGGCTATGTTTCTTTTTACCGCTGGCATAATCAAATCCACTTGGTTTCAATGAGGAGCTGACAGTTATCTCGCTGACCACATCACAGCCTTACATTATACATTGTTACTTGTGCCCGTCGGCGATCTATTATAAGTGGGGTGGTTTACCATGACAGGAGTTTTATATTTTTAAGCCATCACTTACAGATCAACAAGTAACATGTAAGGAGTATAGTTCCAATGGCCAGACCCGCTGTTATTCAAAGCTGTTATCATTGAAATCCAAAATGCTTTGTTATGCCCTGCAAGTAACTCCAAAATAATAATTCTCTTGCGCCTTAAGCACTTTTAGCTATGCCAGCGTATGTTATTTCGGAGAATGTTGGCAACTTGCCTCAGCATATTTCAGAGAATTGTGGCAATTTGCCTCAGCGTATAATTTTCCAACTTTGAAGACTTATGGCGATTGTGCCGTAATATATGGCTATTGAGCCTTAAAATTTTATGGCAATCTTGCCTTAGTATATGGCTATTGAGCCTTGTAATATTCATGGCAGTTTTGCCTCAGTATATGGCTATTGAGCCTTGTAATTTTCATGGCAATTTTGCCTCAGTATATGGCTATTGAGCCTTTGATATTTGTTGTCGTATGTAAAAATTTTAATGACACAGTAATTTTTTAACGGGGTTCGGCGCATAAAAGCAAACCTACGTCCCCGGATCTTATTTGTCGCAGATTACAAAAGCTAATAAGATCTCTTGGGTATTATGCCTGCCCAAGATCTCGGATTTTACATGCAACCTCAAGGGTAAAATTTCTTAATAAACTTGGCATTCCACGGATGCTCAAGTTCTTTACCATGCTCATCAATTAACACATAGGCTCCACTACCCTCTGCACGCTTTATGACATAGGGACCTTCCCAGGTTGGCTCTAGCTTCTTACATCCTTTCTTCTGCTGATACGGCGGTACTTCTCTTAATACCAAGTCGCCGGGCTGATATTCTTTTGGGATGACACGCTTGTTATATTCCCTAGCTAGACGGCGATGATAATTTTCCATATGAGTCAAGGCGATAAGCCGCTGTTATTCCAAATCATCCAGTTTTGCCAAGATTAAGTCCGTATTAAGGTTCTTCTCCCAAGCTTCATGTTTTGTTGTTGGCAGTATAACTTCTGATGGAAGTACCGCTTCTGCTCCGAATGTGAGTAAGAAGGGAGATGCCCCAGTTGCTTCTCTAACTGTGGTTCTGTAAGACCACAAAACATTATGGAGATGCTCGCACCAGGCTTTCTTGTGTCCTTCAACTCTCTTTTTCAGTCCCATTCATATTGTTTTGTTTGTGGCTTCCGCCTGCCCATTGCTTTGGGGGTAAATAGGAGTTGACTTTCCTAGCTTGACGTCGTATGTAGCTAACAAATTCTCAATATTCTCGCCAACTAATTCTTTTCCATTATCAGTACAGATTTCCGCCGGGACGCCAAAACGACAGAATATATTCTCCCATATGAATGTAAACACTTCCTTTCCCGTTCTTTGTCGAATCGCCTTGGCCTCACACCATTTAGTAAAATAATCTGTCGCCACAATGATATATTTCCTTTGTCCTGAACCTGGGGTCAATGGCCCAATGATGTCAATCCCCCACTTGGCAAAAGGCCATGGGCTTAACACCGAATTTAGTGAGATTGCTGGCGCTTTTATTCTTCTTGCATAGAGCTGACAGTTCTTACACCGCTTAGCATATTCTGCAGAATCACCATTCATCCAAGGACAATAGTAGCCTTGCATTTTTACTTTTAGAGCCAAAGCCTGCTGTCCACTATGATTTCCGCAGTCTCACTCATGTATCTCTTTTAACATCTTCTTTCCCTCATCCCTTGAGACACAACGCAACAATGGTCCAGCAAATGATCTTCTATATAATACTCCATCCCTTAACTCATAATTCCCTGATCTGCTTATAATTTTATGCGCTAAATTCTTGCTTCCAGGGGTTGTGAGATGCTCTAAATAATATCTGATAGGAGTCCGCCAATCTGTTTCCGCTGATTCTTCGATATCTACTGCTAAAACTTCCTTCTGTCTTCTTTCTTCTATTGATGACATTTTTACTCTTTCTATTGCAATTGACGGTATTTCTGGATCCACCATCATAGAAGAGATGAATGCCAGAACATCAGCATGCCTGTTGTCATTTCTACATATATGTCTGAATTCGATGCCGGTAATCTTATTAGCATATTCTCTGGCCAGATGTAGGTATTTCTGTAGTGAACTATCGTGTGCTTCATATCTTCCTAGGATCTATCGAATGACCAACTGAGAATCACTAGTTAAGCGAATGTTGCTGATGTCCATCTCAATGATAAGCCTCATAGCGTGTATCACTGCCTCATATTCTGCTTCATTGTTAGTAGCCGGGAATTCTAATCTGAGTGAATGAACTATCCTTGACCCCTTCGGCGAGATGAAGACTATACCAATTCCTCTGCCTTCTCTGTTGGCTGAACCGTCCACATATACCTCCCTTTGGTTTGGATCTCTTTTTAGTAAATCTGGGACTCCCTCATCTGGATCTTCTTCCATGAACGGAATATCTTCAATTTCTTCCTCTTCTTCTTCGATTGGAAAGTCTGCAAGAAAGTCAGCGACAACTTGTGACCGTTGAGCCGTTCTGATCTCATATTTGACGACGAACTGTTCTATTTGAGCATTCAATTTTTCAATACACCCTGCTCTTTGGGAGCTATGAAGAATAGCTTCGATAGGAGTTTTAGTTAATACCGTGATAGGATGAGCATGAAAATAAGGGCGAAGCCGATTAGCAGCAAAAACCAAAGCCAATATTAATTGCTTTATTTTAGTATAATTTTTCTCAGTGGGTTGCAAGGTTCGACTGATATAATAGATCGGCGTCTCGCCTCCCTTTGTTCGTACAAGTACTGCACTAACCGCTGATGATGTGGCTGCCAGATAAACTCTTAATTCTTCCCCATTCTCCGGCGACTGGATAGCCGGTAGAGTAGCTAAATATTTCTTTATTCCTTGAAATGCAATTTCGTGATCGTTCATCCAATTAAACTTTTCTCCTTTCTTCAGCATTTGGAAAAACAATTTGCACTTATCAAAGAATCGAGATATGAATCTGTTAAGGGACGCTAATGTGCCATTTAGGCACATAACATCTTTCAAGGTTACCGGCGAGGGCATATCCAAGATGGCTTTAACTTTTGCTTGATCTGCCTCTACTCCATTTTTTGTGACGACATACCCCAAAAACTTTCCAGAAGTGAAGCCGAACACGCATTTTGCTGGGTTGATCTTCAACTTAGTTATTCGCATGTGATCAAAAATTTCTTTTAAATCTTGCACGTGATTCTTCTTTTCCTTGCTCTTGACCAACATATCATCAACATATGCCTCCATAGTCTTTCCTATCCATTTCTCGAGCATATCCTGAGCCATCTTTTGGTACGTAGCA
Organism: Papaver nudicaule; assembly: GCA_023529015.1. Taxonomy (NCBI): domain Eukaryota; kingdom Viridiplantae; phylum Streptophyta; class Magnoliopsida; order Ranunculales; family Papaveraceae; genus Papaver; species Papaver nudicaule. Next base: position 8,145 of record JAJJMA010238721.1, read on the forward strand.
CCAGCAGTTTTGAGGCCAAAGGGCATCCTTGTGTAACAAAATAATCCTTTAGTAGAGAAAAATGTTGTATGTCGCTGATCTTCTTCTGCTAGCGGTATCTGGTTATATCCAGAATAGCCATCCATAAATGATAACAATTCATGCCCAGAAGTAGCATCAACAGTCTGATCTATACTTGGCAAAGGGAAGCTATTCTTTGGACATGCCCTATTCAGATCGCTGAAGTCGATACAAATTCTTACGCCTTTATTCTTTTTAGGTACCACCACCATGTTAGCTATCCATTCAGGATATTGCACTGGTCTAATGATTTCAGACGCCCTCATCTTGTCAATCTCTACTTCAACTGCTTCTTGTATGCCGGCGCCAACTTCCTTGTACGCTGCTTGAATGGTCTCACCTTTGGGTCAATGTCCAGCTTGTGGCATGCGATTTTCGGATCGATTCCCGGCATTTCGTTCATCCCCCAAGCAAAAACATCCACATACTCTTTTAGTAGGGCTTCTAACCGCTGAAACTCTTCTTCATTTAACAAAGTACCAATTTTTACCATCTTTGGAGCGTCTTCCTCGCCTATGTTGATGTCTCTTGTAGGTTTTACCGCTGTGAAGTGTAACTCTGGTTCTCCCATAGGCGAAGGTTCCTTTAATTTCTATAAGGGTGCCGCTGAAGGATTTGCTGCGGAGTCGCCTTCCTTCACAGAAAGGACATATTTGCTAGGGTCATCAACTACTTCATTTATTTCTTTGGCTTTGGCTAACTCCTTAGTCTTTTTCTTTTTCTCATTCAATCTTGCCTTTCTGGTTTCGCGCATCTTGACGTCTACTTCATTGCATGCTTTTGCCGTAGATGGATCACCAATGTATTCAGCAACCTCTTCTGGAGTTGGAAATCTCAGTCGCTGATGATAAGTCGAAGGTACTCCCTTAATGCTATGTAACCATGGTCTTCCAAGAATTGCTGCATACGGCGGCGAGTCCACGTCCACAACACAGAAAGTAGTATCCATGACCAAGGTCTTACATGTTACAACTTTCAGCTTAACCTCTCCTTTAGGCTTAGACGCTATCCCATTAAATCCATAGATACTATATGTGGAAGGAATTAAAGGTTCCACCGGTTCTTCTTCAGAATCCATAGCTTGATAAGCTGAATTGAAAAGAATATCAACAGAACTACCTGGATCAATCAGTACTCTTGGAACTTTGAATTTTCCCATTTGAATGGTTAATACCAGCGTACCAAATGATTTCTTGCATCAGGTGACAGTTCTACTGCCGAAAAACTGACTGGCTTCTTCATCCATTCCAATAATGGACTTTTCTTGACGACAACACTAAAGATTTCTTTACCATCCCTATCCCGCTTATGAATCCTTGACATGACGTTATTATGGAATTCGTCTCTACTAATCGTTGAATGCACTATGGAGAAACAATTTAGCTCATTGAGATCTCGCTGAACTTCCACTTCAAAAACTTCAGGCTTTGGCTGTACACTTTGAATTGGTTGGGCTTCCATTAGTGGCGCTGGAGGTAACTCTAAAAAGTCTTGGAATCTTCCCATACGAATGAATATGTGAACTTCCCACTGAACCCCGGTACAATTATCAGTTGAATGCCCATGAAACTGATGGTATTGGCAGTACTTACTAGTGTCTGAAATAGGATGCAGGGGGTTTCCTCTATTGAAGGGATAGCGGATCTCATTCCTTGACGCCGAACTTTCTATTTGACCCCATGCATCAGTATATGTGACGCAGAGTTTTGGTAATGTAGCGTCTTGGAAATCTGGATATTCTGGTCTTCTATCGCCGAATCTTCGATTATCGTTGTTGAATCTTCTATCACCATTGCCTTGCTGCCGATTGTCATATCCTCCTCTATTGTCGCCATAATTTCTTCTATCATTGTTGGCGTATCTGCCTCTATTATCATAACCTCCTCTGTTATCTTGATCATCTCTCCCAGCATAACTATCTCTTTTCCCTTGGTTCCATTGCTGAGCGTTGTTCTGCTGATACTGTTGTCGCTCTTGTGGCTGCTGTGGAATAACCACCGTTGAAGGAGGGCCTGCCGCTGCTGACTCTAATTTTTTCTGCTCCATTTTAATCCATTATTTTCTCATTTCTTCCTGCTCTTCTGGTGAGGAATTGTTTATAGAATTAGCGTGCCTTGCTTTTTTTTTTCTTCTGGCGATCTTCTTCCTCTTGCATTTCTTCATACGACAACCATTCGTTTTGTCTAGCTCTCAGCTCACCCATATCTGCCGCCGGGGTCCAATACAAAGATTGGAACATTGGATCATTTGTCTCCATTGAACTAATAAACGCCCGCATTTTCTCTTTGTCAGAAACCGCCGATCCCACTTCACTACAAAGTTTTCTCCATCTCATGATATGACTTCTACACGTTTCCATAGGTCTTTTCTTATTATTGAACAACTTTTCTACCCCTAGACGTACTCTCTTGTTTTGAATATAATTTGCTATGAATATCTCCTCAAATTCTGCATATGTCCTAATTGATTTTGCTTCCAAACTGCCAAACCACGCCGAAGCTTCATCCTTAAGAGAGGCGGCGAATGACATGCATATTATTGGATCTGAGCCGGTCCATGCTGTTAAATCTCTCCTGTAACATTGTAAATGTTGGGATGGATCTCCTGTGCCGTCGAGGATTGATGTGAAAGTTGGCATACAGAATCTCTTGGATACCTTCCCATAAGTAATCTGATCTACAAATGGTGTCTTTTTTGCCTCTGAGATGGCTTTCTTTAATTTATCATCCTTTGGCGTGCCTGTGACTTCTGCCAATTTTCTCTTCATACGACGTAATTCCCTTGCCACACATTCATTCATATCGTTCATCTTGTCTGAGTCGGCGAAACTTTCCTCATGATGATTAGATTTTTCGGCCTTCTTACTTCCTTCTTCCTTTTTTACTGTGGATGCTGCCACTTCTGGCTTCTTAGATCTACTCTTTTGAGTTTTATGAACTGTATGAGTTGAGCGACTTCTGCTGCGACTTTCCATTAATTGTTTATGTTGCTCTGCTAATTGTCGATTACTTTGGAGGATAATGTCCATCTGCCTTTGCATCTGCAGCTGCATCTGAGCTTGATTTATGGTACTCTGCTTAAGGAATTTCTTCAACATTTCTTCTGTAGCATTAGTGGACCCGGCTTTTCCTTCTGATATTGCAATCGACGATGTTTTTGATGTTCCAGCAACCGCCGCCATTTTGGTATTGCCTTCTACCTCCTTTGAAGTGTTTCCGTTTACCATATGACCATTACCGGCTGCCCTTGAAAGTAAACCGTTGGTATTGAGACTGCCGCCTACTGCCCTTGATAACCCTTCAACTGCGTGAGAAGTGTCGCCGGCAATTGCTGCTTCCTTAGTAGTACCATCGTCCACAGCTGTTCTTTTGCTTTGCATAGGGACCTCTACTTCGGCTTCCTCTTCTGGTATCCCCTCCAAATGAGTTATATCTTCTATAAAAACATTGTCCATGGCCGCTGACTGTTGTTGTGATATCGCCGTCTGCATTGCTGCTGTCTGTTGATGTTCTACCGCTGGCACTGTTGGCTGTTGTTGCTGTGTCGCTGACTGTGGGATTGTTGTCTGCTGACTTGCATTGCCGCTCAAGAAAAAATCATGCGCAAATCTTAACGGTGGTACCGCTGAACTCCTTAGGTTGTGTCGATTAGGAAGAGGTATCGACTGAGCTGATATGGGGAACTTAGGAGACTTGCTTGTTGACGCCGTACTTCCTTTTCGCCTAGCCGCCATTTGGTATCCTGTGCAGAAAATAACAAAAGCACTTCCTGACAGTATTAAGCTAGCTTGACTGTTAGCAAATGCCAAATTTGTTAGTGGAGGTGGTTGAGAAATTTCTCTAAGTAAAGAATAGACAAAATAGTGCAGGCGTAGTTGTACTATTTGCAAGACATGACCTAATCTTGTCGGCAATTGAAAAAACCCTAATTTTTGAAATCCCATGAAAACTAAAAACACCAAAGTTTTACAACCCTTTCCACACTATGGATCAAAATTTGTACGGCCTTCGGTTTTTGCTAATGACCTTTCACAAAATTTTAACTCAATAATCACACTGTGACATACAAAATAAGGGAAACAAGTACTAAGCCTAGCTATCAAGATGTTAAATACCGAGAATCACACCTAAAATAGGAATCTTTTTGTCATCCCAGACCCATAATAACATGTACAACATTACCAAAGAAAGAAAGATTTGAAGATGACTAAACATAAACCTTTTGTGATGTATCAAAAGCAACATTCTTTGTGAGAAAAGGACTGAAACTCATAGTTTGATAACCAACAAATCCTTATTAGGGAAAGACAACAACCTCAGTTTTTGTAAGTCAGGAAGAAATAACCCTATTATGCAGTTTCTAACAAGAAGAGTATCGTCTAAACACAATTATTAACGCACTAATAACGCCAAGCATATCTAAAAATGGAGGTTTTTCTGTGGTTTTACAAAGTCATATGGCAGCAAACACATTCAAAAACTTCTATAAAGGGAAACTTTTAAAGATTTAAGGCAGTATATTCAAGGCTAAGAGCTATCAGCAACATATTTATCGTTAAGAACACTATTAGTGCAGAAAACAACCTTTATTTTTGTAAAACCAAGAAGAAA